>JASANN010000246.1:1348892-1385461 GCA_031762395.1 Calameuta pygmaea
CCCCCCCCCCCCCCCCCCGCCACGACGAAGCCAGATAGAAAGGACACAGAAAAGATAGAGAGAGAGAAAAATGACAGAGATGGTGAATGGAATGAAACAGTCAGGATGAGGTAAAGCAAAGCTGAAAAACGGATAAGGCATAAGGAAGGAAAGAGAAAAAACGTAAAGTGTGAGGAAATGGGATATTGACACATGTAAGATTTGGTACTTGGACCCTTTGCGGGGGAGTAGAAAGAGAGTTAAAAAAATTTTTTTAAGTAATTTCATGTACCCACGTGTGGATTGACGATATTGACGATTGGCACAGTGGAGGAAAAGGAAAAAAATTATTGTTGGATTTCTGATTTTTTGAAAAAAAAAATACAATTCTTTTTCTTATATTCATTTTGTATCTTTATACATATGCCGAACAATAAGGTTCGTAATACAATGGTGTTTTGAGCCGAAATAATAAAATAATAATTTTTTGACATTTCAAGTAATAACGAATGACCCTCGAATATTTCACGCTAGATGAAATCGTGGTTCTTCAGTTTGACCAGTTATCCAAAAATTTTGACTTCGAATACGAGAGCATTTCGTGCCTCGTACGATCTGACCGGTTTTTATCTTGCCCGACCGAGCACAGCTTTCCTGTCTTTGTTTTTGTTTGTCAGCTATTTATTTGGACGACGGTCAAGAACTACTTGCTGTGTGGGTGTACGCAATCTGTGCACACACGAAATCACCGCTTTCATTCAGGATTAATGGCCGTCAAAATTGGCGTCGCGTATGCACGCCCCGTACCTTTTCAACCCTTAGTATCAGGAACAATGGTCCCTTTTATTATTTTCTGTTTTCCGTCATTTTCGCGCATCTGCAAAACCCCCTTATACGTTATTCAGGATTCAAGCCAGAGAATAATCGATGAAAAATTTAAAGCAAGCGTCTTTCACGAGGAAACGGGATATTTTAATAATGTGAAAAAATAAAGAAAATATACACCTCTATACTACATTTAGGTCAGTCCTGAGTGTTTCCGTGTATATAATGTTTACCTTAAAAAAATATATACCAACCCCTAAATTAAAATTGGGAAAATTTATATATCCAGAGCCCAGGGGGTTGGTATTGTAATGAACTTCAATTTTTTTTTCGACCACAGTGATTCTGACAGCAGGTAGAAATTGACCAGCGCGTGTTCTTAAATACCTATCATCTAAGGGTTGATCGATCATTGGCTCTAATCATACTGAACTACCCTCAAGTGAACTGTATCACTTGAATAATATATACGAGCTGAGTGCCCGCTGCTGCCTCTAGCAACCATTTCACTTTACTAACACAACCTCGAACTACCGTACTATTATACCGGTACGGCACTATATATCGGTCTCTTCCTTTGAAGTGGTTCATCCACTTTATCCACTTCATCCACTTCATCCACTTCATCCACTTGCTTTTTTTTTCCCTATCATTTCTTCACTTCTATCCGATTGAACCCTTGTGCCGATATCGCATTCGTTCTTACTTGCCTTCTTTCCTTCAAATTTTTCCCATTCGTTCTTGACTCTATTCTGAAAAATCGAGTCGTTATTCAAAATCCAAAAATAACGTGGCAGTAAAGAAAAAGCAAAATTTTGGAAATTTTCATTGCGCAGCCAAAGAAAAAAATCAATAATATAAAACAGTGTAATCATTGAGTTATATATATATATAATAATTCAAAACGTATTTAAAATATTAATTATCCTCTATAAGAAATGCAGATCGTCGCGACGCTCGGATGCGTAAAAATACATTATTTCTCATATAATGCGCCAGCATAAACAGTGACTACACATTATTAAATAATCTCTTCTTTAATTTGGCACAAATCCACGAGTGCTCTTTCTTATTATGATATCCACTGCATTGCGGAAGGCAATTTACATTAAATACTAATGCAAAGCCGGTGCTGCGGCGGTGGCGAGGTGGCGAACTACCAAACTTGTATCTCATAACCTGAAAGATTCTCGACGTCGGACATCAGGGAAAACGTAAAAAGTTCACACTAGGTCTAGAGCTGCTTGTACATACGTATCGTGAGTTAAGCTATATATATATATATGTATACCGCGATCTACCTATAGTATGTCCATCTATAGTTCCGAGCATGCGTACAATACGATTCGCAGAAGGAAAGCAGGCGACTGCCTAGAAAGCTTATATTTACTTATTCCCTTCAAGTAGGCAATCAAGAAGTTTCCCCATTATACTCGGCACAAGAGGATCACTGCTCGGGCTTATTGAGTATTATGCCCTTGGGCTTCTTCACGTTGCGCTATACGCCGTAAGCCATCTATACACGCGACTCAACTTGAATCCTTCAAAGTAATCATTAAATGTCGTGCAAGTATAATTTTACATCTTGGAACTTGTACGGAGTAAGCAGCATTTGCGTACTGATGACAATGAATAAGAATGAACTTTTTATAAAGGTGTAATCTCGTGAAGGTTGCTTGGCTTGTATAAAGGTTTTTTTTTTGGAAACAAAAAATAGAAGAAATAAATAATGGCATTTTGAAAAGTCATTTTTGTAGGTGACAATTAAAACTTTGAGTGCTTTACGACGGAACCGCGTGGTCGTTATGAAAAATTTTTTCGAAATCTGCTCTTTCAAATTTCATACAAAACAAGGCAACGGTATAACGTTAATGTCAGTAGGTGATAATTGATTTTTGAATTTTTGTTTTTATAGACTATTTTTTTTTTTTACAAAATTTATATCAACGTTGTTCAGCAATAACGAAAAATAATTTTTGGGATCGAAGGCATCGTGAAGTCTTAACGAAGCTACTCGAAATTTGCGTAACTTTTTGTTGAGTTGCAACGACGACTCGAAAGACAATGTAGTTGAATTTTAATTTACGTAGAAACTCATGAAATTTTGATTAGATTGTAATGAAATTTATAACGTAGCGACAATTAGCCGCAGGCTTAAAATTTTCAAGTTCTTCAAGCAAACCGTTAACGAACAATGAAAGTGATTTTGACTTTTAATTATATATATGGAGTACAATTTTTGTTTGGTAATTTGAAAAATTATGAAAATTAAAAAAAAAATCAATAAGACACGATAATCTTAACGCGTCTCGATCTTCCGATGTTTCAACGTTAGCCAATTTTTCGTTTGGACGTGACAAAGAAAACAAAAATCGTTAAGACCCAAACCGTGCAATTAATTTAATTGGAGATCGAATGGGGAAGGGTTTAATTAGACCGGGAAGTCACGTAATCTCGGGAAAATGGCTGACTCCGTAAAACGTAAAGCCACGACATAACGCAGGCTTAACCAAACGAAATTGGCTTGACATTTATTTCCAGTAATCACCGTCTCATTCGACGGTGGCGCTGTTATCGTTTTATTTTTCAAATAAAAAGGAGCAACAGCTTTTCTTTGTCCCTCCCACCGTAAACAACAAACAACAATATAAAACAGTGTTGCCAGAGTGCATGCATCTTTTACGATCCTTTAAAGCTACGGATAATGTAGCAGGAAGCTCTTAGGCTAATACAAGATAATAGAAGCTTCTGTATTATTAAGTCACCACCTTGCCGCATCGAGACTATTATCGCAACATGCCTTACCTCGATCAATCGTATACAAAAATCGCATGTGAATAAAAAATAAAAATAAAAATATTCACAATAATAAAAAAAAAAAAAAAATTCACAAAAAATTGACCAAATCGCATTAACCCAGAAGCATCGTGCGACGTCGGCCGTCTTCGTAGACAACACGAACGTGCCACGTGCTCTCTATTGGTGGATGCCAAGAGAGTGGGGGAAAAGCCGAGTTTGAAACTCAACGGAAACAGATGCCACGCGGCGCCAAAGCTTCTCGGCGTTTCGTGTTTCGCACCGATTGGTTTTTCATTTGTTTTCTTATTTATCGCGAGACGCCATCTCTCGAACTTTTGTATAACCGCAGCAGTTTAAACTTCGGTCACATCCCTCACGCAAGTTTCACCCTCTCGGTTGGTTTCTACGTAGCGAAAACTTGAATCGGATCTACGTCAACTCGAGCCACTTTTCAAAGACGAACGATCTTACCCTCGATTAGATCAGTTTGTTATTTTCTCTTTTTTTTTCTCATTTTCGCGCTCTCCCGCAATTTTTCAAATTTTCGTGAAACGTTTAATTTTGAAAAAAAAATTCAATTTTGATATCAATACCATCGTCCACGTATTCGACAAATTTTTATTATTTCTTTATCCAATGTCCAACAAAGAAGAATCGTTACGTATCTTGGATTTTCTCGTTCGTTCTTTCTCCACTATCCTCTCGGGTGGAAAGGTCAGCGCGGTCTGCGAAACTACAAGTCAGTGGACGCTCCTATCCCCACGTCAAATGATCCGTACGCTGATCCAAAGCCTGTCCCTTATCTAAGCACCGTATGTGCTCTGGCTATTATCCATTTGGTCGATTCGAAGCGCCGCTATTTTTCGCTCGACATCTTCCAAGTAGTAAAGGAAGCCGGTACGTCAGACGTCACAGGCATTCACTTATCATTTCGTTTTATCGCCCTTTAGGTATTCATGACGTCGCTTTACCACAATTTTAATCATAATTCATAGCCGACCGATAAGGCGGGTCGAGTTTCCGCTTTTTTTTTTTATTCTTACATGAATAATTGGAACAAAATTTTTTTTTACATTTCTTCACGCTATATCCTATAAACGTGTACGGTAACGATAAATTGCTTTTTTCTATCTTTTTTTTTTTTGCGAATTAATAATTTCCGTAATCGCATTACTAATAATTTCCAAGATATATATATATATATATTTTTGTAATTCCTACTGAGCGTTTACTAGTTTTAATTTGAATCAGAGGTACTGGGTCTGCTGTGCTATTTATTCGCTTGTATAGCAAAGGCAAAATAAATATTATACGTTTTGGAATTTCTCCTGCAACGGTTTCCCATCTCTCATTCGCTTTAATGTATTTTTTCTGATCCACAAGAAACATTTTTAACAATTTCGAAACTCCGGTCTAATTACAGCAGGGAACCGTAGTGCGAGGTAACTGTAGTATCTGGAAATTAGCTAGGTGGAAAATCCCAGGGTTTACCTGCTAGTACTTAATTTATTAACGATTGCCAGTGACGTAATCGTGAGCAAGTATTTCAATAGAGTATCTATATTTTGATGATACATTATCATGAAATTGATATCCGAGCATTGAGCCCCTCCACCTTTTAGTTATCAACAGGATCCCTCGGGCTAGAACGACCCGCTCTGTACTTCATAAATATTAGTCACCCGTTACTAACCACGTGATACATATTTATGAATTAATTCTAATTACAGTTTGTCTTATCGTCCGATAGCACACGATAACACGTATTAGAAAATTTTGTAATTGGTAATGTGACCAAAAAAATTTCTCAACGAATCGATTTAATTAGGTTGCTTACGACGGGGTAATGGTGTTTTGGAAAATTTTTTTGTCAAAAGTATCGACACTTCCTGGACGGTCGTTCAGACCCGAGATTATTGGATAATTAATTAGGCTGGTATAGGGAAAGAAAATGAATGATTAACCCTTATCGTTTTATGGGGGGGAGGGGGGGAGGGGGGTATGACAAACTGAAAATTATACGGATACAGGAAATAGGAGGCTGAAGTTTAAGTGGATAAATTTGGAAAATTAAGCCGGATGATTTTTTTTTCATTTTTTCACAAAATTTTCTTAACCCAGCGAGAGTCGAAGAAAAAAATTGTTGATTTCAATAAGTAAGAAAAAAAAAGTGTAACAAACGCGAGATCGAAAACGAATGATTACAAAAAGATAATAAAAGGGCAGTCGAATGCGCCCAAATCCAGGAGTCTCGTATATACCTATGTGAACGAACCTTTAAGTTCTAAGTTTAGTAAAGAACTTTTCTAAGCCCAAGTGTTTCGCCCTGCACACATAGAACCTGTTCCGAACGTCTCGCCGGAACCATACACTGTCTAAGCCGAAGGTGAAGAACTTGTTTTTCTTTGTTCCTGTTTCAGCCAAGTTCCTTTGTCCTTTCTTATCGTCAAGCAGGCATTGTCTTCATTTACTCGAATACCTAACCTAACTTGATGGCTATGGATAAATGGAAAGTTTCGTTAAATACATTTTTTTTTTTTGGTCAAACTTTACTCGCAAAACTTTCTTTGTACTTGCACGTCGAAATTGTACATAAACTTGACGAACTTGCACGAACTTAATGTGACAATATTATTATTCAACGAATTCAAATTTGAACCTGACGTGTGCTCAAAGTCCTCGAATAATCTTTCACCTGTTTTTTTTTTCTTCCTTTCTTGAAAGAAGATTAAATTAAGACAATGCCGTTGGCAGACTTGAATCTTCCATTATTACTGTCGCCTGCTACTCTTGTGCAGCCCACGATTTTCCACCAGCTCGTGTTTTACGCTCGACTTGGACAATTCTCGCTTGAAATATAATGCAGAGCTGCTGTCTCAAGTCTCTATTTTGTTGCGTCTTTTAGCCGCCTGGAGCGCTGCCTTCTCTGCAGGGCCCCGTAGCCAGTGCCGGAGACGCTTAAATGAACGGTAGAATAAAAGTGACGGGTGGGGTTTTTTTGAAAAGTGAGTAATAAGAATTTTGTATATAAAAATATATTAATGGTTAGGTATACTATCACATAAATAAGATAAGCATCGACTGGAATGATCGCTACTATGAAAACAAAGTAGGGTAAAACCGGGAAAAAAAATTTCCATGAAAATACCATCCACAGAAGTTACCGAGAAAATTGCATCGAATAACTTCTTTTTGTTTTTCGTTCCGCCACGCACATCTATTTGGCAATTCAAAATGTTCACGGTGAAAAAAAGTGAATTTTACTTCCCGATAAAAAGGATATGAAAATTCAATGAAATCCTAACGATATTGGCTACAGTGAGCTTTTACCCGAAATTCCACATTTTACCCATCTGGCTACGAGTTCCTGGCCGATGAAAGAATTCGATAAAACTTCAAACGCAAAAAATCGCCGCTAGATGGCTAAAGCCTGAAGAATCCTCAACTTCAAAAACGAAGAGACGCGTCCAACCTAGCCCAAAAGTAGAGCTTGGAAAGTTCCAACTCGAAAGCTCGTACCTTATTTTTTTTCTTTTTTTTATATATATATTTTTTATCAGATTTCAAGAAACCCAAAAGGGACTAGTAAAGGGGGCCGCATTGATCAGACGCAATTTAGCGCGCTTTTCTCACACGATAAAAACTCACGGTCGTAGTATAACGGCTGGCAAAAAAATTCTTCAGAAGTAGTAAATTACGATGGGGTGAGCAAGTGGTTGTGGTATAAAGGGTGGAAAACGCGATGGCGACTGTAGCCAGTGGTAATATCGCTGCTTGGTCAACCGCATCGTGTGAGCTGCCGGACTAGTCCCTGGGTTAGACTACTCTACAGCACATAGGGTATACCTTATGCTACCGTATAGTATATTACAGTCTGACCTGTATCGCCATTTACTA
This sequence comes from Calameuta pygmaea, assembly GCA_031762395.1. NCBI lineage: Eukaryota > Metazoa > Arthropoda > Insecta > Hymenoptera > Cephidae > Calameuta > Calameuta pygmaea. The sequence goes on from JASANN010000246.1 coordinate 1,356,393, forward strand.
CTGTACCTTATACATCGCCATATACTTTAGACTGAAGTGGTAATGAACACGTTCAGCATTTTGGGGTCGGAACAAGGTCCGTCATTGTTACATCGGTCGGACTAAGAAAATTGTATCTTTGTGGTTTCCTAACTTGATTAAAAGACATCATCCAGGGTCGTTGTATTTCAAAGTTTCCAGCTGACCATTCTCATCAGCTTTACGAACCCCCTCTTACATAACGCTAAACATTTACATTTTCTCGCACGTCAAAGATTTCGTTTTGGATTAAAATTTCAATAAATCATTTATTTATTTATACTCATTGACAGTCTAAATTTTTTTTTTTTAATTTAATTAATAACGTTGCTGGTACTAGATCAGGGTCAAAGCGATCGATCAAGATTGAAAAACGATAGCAATCAGTGTATAACGTATCAATTTACAAGCACGGAATATGAGACCCGATAATAATAACGAGAACGCGTCAAGATGATCGCTAAAAAAAATATTAAACCCACCCAAAAAAAAAGAACGAGCGAAAACCGAGTACGACGACATTAATTTTCTTTCCACCCAAAATACGAGCGACTGCGACACAAACGACGACATCTCGTAATCTCGAAAAAATGGTCTCAAGGACATTATCAGGCTTAGAAAATGAGGTCATTTCGAAAGGATTCTCTTTTGAGTTCCAAAAGAGGAAAGCCTTTCTCCCGGAGGAGGTCGAAGGACCCCCGTCGAAAACTAAGCGACAGGACGTTGGTAACGTCTTCCACAAGAATTCTATCATTTCCTCTCTCTCTCTCTCTCTCTCTCTCTGGTCCTACGTCCCTGTCTTTTTCATCCCTCTCCCCAGTATCCAGCATCCAGGTTTTACCCTGAATGGAATAGCCCGCTGGGAATAAACACGCGTAAGACCTGCTCAGCGGATAGACGTAAAAGGGGGGGGGGGGGGGAGGGGTGGAGAGGGGTGAAGAGTGAGATGGTTGGAATGAAACTTTCTTCGTCCTTTTTTTTCTCTTTTTTTTTCCATAGACACGCGCGTAAAAGGACCAGCGTCCAAAGATCCTTGAGGTTTGTCAGGACTCGGTAAAGGTTCGCTATATTACGGGAAGTGTCAGCGGCAGATAAGGTACTAAATAAATCAGACCGTAGCTTAGTGTTTCTCTACGGGCGGAGACAGAAGACATCTTACACTTCCGCGCGGATTACGGGCCTCACTTGTCGTGAGGAATGTGGGAGGCTGAAGTAGAGCAGGCGAGGACGCTGTCGGACGTGGAGGAGAGAAGACGTGAAAGTATGGTATACGCGGATGGCAAAAGAGAAGAGATTGGTAGACGTAGAGAGAGAGAGAGAGAGAGAGAGAGAGAGAGAGAAGTAATATACGGCGGCTGGCTGGTTGAATGGGGAGGAGGAACGGAGAGCCTAAGAGGACGAGGTGGGATATCCTGAGAGTGCGAGAGGGAGAGCAGTGGGGTCCTATTAAAGCTCACGCGTATATGTATATACGCAATGCTGCCTTAAGCCAACTAGACACTCCGACTGGCTCTGCGACACAACTTGGCCAGTTGTAAATTGCTCTGCAGCCACTCGTACAAAGTTATTCGGAAGGGTCTTAGGTGTGGACTATTCAGATTAAAAGGGTCCGCGGTTCCGCAAGGATGCCACTTCCTCTGCATGAGCTCGCGCGCACCGTCCTGCACACGGCATACGGACACGTACCTGGGGCTTTGGGTAAATACGTTTCGCATCTCTGTAAATTAGCTACGCAAAGCATCCCTAATAGTGTTAATGTTTGTCACGTACCAATTAGTCGCTACCCGCTGTCAATATTACCTTGGACTACGAGTATCGATTCCACTTCGTCATCCTGCTTCTGACTTTAACCCTGGGCTAAGCTCTGTCTTTAGTTTCAATTTGATCTGAATGTTGTCCAGATATTTCAAAAGGGTGGGGGGAGGGGGGGAGGATCCCTTATCAAAATTGTTGGGCCTCGTTACGAATTCAAATCTAAACAAGGGCGTGTTAGATTAATTAGTAGAATCGACGAGTTCCTGTGGACTTTCGGTCATTACTCATTAGGATTCTAACGGGTGTCACGTAACTACTGACGGTATCTTCGTACGAGAGAAATTGGTGGGATAAATTATTAATGGAAAAATGTACGTTTTATTTTTCCAAGGGGGGAGGGGGGGCAGGGTGGATTTAATCGATATCAGGAGGTTATTGATTTTGATGATCGAAGAAAAAAAAAATTTGATGAATCCAGTCGCACGAACTCGTTTGTTTTTACGTTGCAAGGTAAACGGAGTCATTTTATCCGGATATGCAATTCGACTGCATTTAATCAACGGGTCAGCTCGGACCGATCCTTCGTTCGAGGATCATTAATTTTCTCGGGTTAGGTTGCTGCTTTGGGTTAGGTTAGGTTAGGTTAGGGAATCAACGAATTTCTCGCTCTGATAGAATTTAGTAACGAGCTCGTGGGCTCGATGCGGGCTGCTTCGTTCTCCTATGGCAGCTAGTCGCTGGCTACGTTCCTCGTTCCAGGATTTCCTAAATCCCGGAATTAGCGGGCGGCCCGAACCCACCCACCCATCCCACTCATCCTCTTACTGGACCCCGAGTCCATCCCAGATAAAAAGTCGATCTCGCTAAGAGCGACTAGAGGCAACTACCCGGCTAGTCAGACTGGTTACTATAGGTTGATTCAGCTAGGGTTTTTTTTTTTGAAAATTTTACCTTAACTCTTTTTTTTTTTTTACTTCAATTGGTCGTTCAATGTATTGTATTTTTCGACTGCGAAGAAAACTAGAAATATACTTGAAACGATCTGCGGAATGTATCTTTAAAATTTCTATACAGGACGATTCAAAATTGCATGACTTAATTGACTTGAAATTATTTTATTATATTTTTTATTTATGACTCTTTTAGGTTTGGTGTTAATATTATTATTTATTTATTTAGAACCGAGTGTCACGCCTCGATAAGAATTTAAATAAATATTTTTCGTTTTACGATAATCGTACTACATTAATTTTTCAAAAATTCCCTAAAGCAGCTTTTTAAAAATAAAAAAAAACTCATTATCGTCATAGAACGCAAACACTACAGCCAGACAGTGTATAATCAAGTATAAAAAAATATTAGACAGTTCCAGCAGAAATTTGCAAAAAAAACCTCATATGAGAACGTTTTTCCACAGTTGCACGAGTACCGAAAACCGTAGATTTTCTCTGGAATGGAGTAAAACAAATATTACACATACTGCATATACATACATATTATATAGAGCATGAAAATACTATAATACATTACTAAAATATACAAAACTTAGCAAACATTTTCTTCCTTGTCGAGCACAAGTTATTCTCACACGTGTAAAACAACGAACGGATAATTAAATATCGCGTCTGGACGCTCGACCATAATTTCCACATACGTTCGTACGTGTATTTCGCGCGATTGAACGTGGGATCGTTTACGAGATTAAAAAAAAAAATTTCCAAAAATCTCCGAGTCGACCGCAATAATTTTTCCTGCGTAGCCGCAAAACACGTGAAAGTACTTCCCGCAATTATACACAGGGTCATTAGTACTCCACGTATGTGGACGATATGTGTTAGACATATTCGAGGACACGTGGAGTAGTACCAACGTGGTGGGTTTTTTTTTCTTTTTTTTTTTCAAATTATGTTTCTCGCTCCGATGAATTTCAGACTCTCGTAATGACCTGACCTTTCCGCATTATCCAACATCAACCCGAACCCTCGATCACATATTTCCACCACTTCTGTCCTTAAACCTACCTCCCCCACTTTACCCTTTGGATTAATCCCACTGGCCAATTTGGGGATTTCAGTCGCGGCCAGAATTAATTCATACCTATTACGAATTCGACTGTGGAAATCGTTGAGTTAAACCTGGATGGAATTTTTTATATTGTCCCAAGTGTGCGGGGTCGGCCATTAAGGTTATCGCGTGACAGGATATTACTATATGAAATAAGTTAATGATATTAGTCTATGCATTGGGCCATAGATAGCGCCACCGATTGGATAAAAAAATATTGAATTATAATAAAAATAACGAAAACAGACTAGTAAGAATTTTTAAAGGAATAATTTTGTAGAAAAATTATTCTTCAGTTTTCTTTTTTTGACTTTACGTTAAATTTCCTGCTAGATGAATTTTTCACTGAATCATTCAAAGGCGTGACTTAAGAAAACTCCAAAAAAAAAAAAGTATTTCAAGTTTTTCATGTGACACGGTTAAGATTTGAAATTGACAAGTCGAAGAAAATAGGGAGTTGGTTTATCGTCATCAAGTAGGATAACAAGTGTTGAAGCTTTTCATGAAAAGCACTCGAAGTTCAGTACCGGTTGAAAAGATTAAAACCGCCATCGTCAGCGAGTAAGATAACGACGAGGTTGCCTTTCAGTTTGGAAGTAGTAATCAGTGCAGTTAATATATACATATATATCCAGACCAGCAACAGTTAGCAATTCTGCATATATACGGAGGTACGATAAATAGGTATAAACATAGAGATACGGATAGACAATGAAGATCGAACGTGATAAACCGAAGTTAGAATGTCCTGATAAAAGAATTATAATTCATGAATAACAGAAGAGTTCAGAGTTCGTTTCCATCGGCGATTGGAATCGAAACGCGGTACATAAAATTCGGAATAAAATGACCTTTCAGGATTGGAGTCAGCGCTCGGATGGCGATTTCGCACAATCGATCAGACCAGTCCTGAGCACTCCTGACCGCTCCTGGCCGCTCGGTCGGTAATAGTAAACGAAAATCCCGTCCGCCATTCGAAGCGTTCAATTTCACGTCCGGCCGCCCGATAGAATCAACCGCCACTAATCAAGTGCTTTGCGTATCGCGCCGAGCGCTTTTTGTTTCGTTTCGAGCTTCGTTAAATTCAAACGGGTCTGCCGTATTTTGGTAGGTCGATTCGACGGTCAACTGTTAGGTTGTTGGGTGGAAGCCACTGCTGCAACTGGCAGAGGCACAGAAGGGTAGCTCTCGAGTACCCCCCCTCCTCCCTCCCTCCTCACGAATAATCGTTCCCCTTTGATCCTGTGTGATATATTATCAACCCTCTCTCAGTGAACTATGACATCAAATTTTTGTTTATCAAACGTCATTCGAAAGCTCACAAAATTTTTTTCGAAAATTTACAAAGTGCAAATTTTTAATTTCAAAGGGGGGCTACTTTTCAGAATGATACTAACACAGCGAGGATAAACGTGCGAAGAAGAAAAGAGGGAGGATTTTGAATTTTTTAATATCCTTTTTTCATTTTTTTTTTTTTTTTTATTGCGCATGAAAACGAAGCTTAAGGAATTAATCTGCGGAGTGACAGAATAATTCGCGCAGACACGCCGGACGTGGATGAATGCGTTTTTCCACGTTGGACGCTTTTCGCAGCTTCAATTGCTCTTGCCTTCTCCTACAGGACTGGTTCACAAAGCTTCGACTATCCCGGATTAAGAGAGCGACAGCTGCAGTATCTCAAGCACGCCGGAGAATTCCTGATTAGTCAGTTGCTTTACTTATTTTATATCTGGCAACAAATCAAGCTGGTAATGGAATTGCCGCTCTCCGCTCTAATAAAAGTTGCGGAGATTTTCTCGAGTTTTTCATAGCGCCCGTCTCGCCACCTTTATTACTCATTTCGCATTTCCTCGGCCCAAATGCGGCCGCGACGGTGGCGCTGCGCTGCGGCCGCCGCACCAAGATGAATAGCCAAGGTCTCGGGTTAAGTGCTATTGTGCTGCTTATGAAGAATATGAAATATATCGCCTTACCCTCGGACCCGTAAGAATAATGAGCCGAGTATCGCGAGATAATGCGATCCCGAGATTATTAATATCGCTACCAAGATTTTTTAATTCGCCCTTTACCCCAATATACTTTCACACGGTACCTGCAACGTCTCAGCTAACCCGAATTATCAAAAGCTTCGATATAAAATTAAAATTAACTCATCAATACAAAATCAATATCAACACACACCTGTTTCATTAATGCAAAACGAACATGCTAAAAAATCTATTATTTAACATAATTAATGTCACTATCAATCATCACGAAATTTACAAAAAAAAATTTTCACTGATCAATATCGATCATTCGTTCATCGAAATCAATGAAAGATATATTGTCATAAATTACAAAATCTTTTTCTTTTCCAATAAAATCAATTATCCCCAGCTTCACCCAAAAAAAACTTTTTTTTTAGTTTCCCATCGCTAACCCCTCTTGCCCATAACTTACCATGTGCATACAATGATTTGAAATCGTAAGGAAAGGTTAGTCTGTCGAAGCTGTTAACACGAGAGCAAAGTAGCTGCCGGTGCAGCTGCAGTAGCAGAATGTGTTTCGATTGAGACGCAATAGCCGGACGATATGTCTTGATCAAACCTTATGAGAGTGCACCGCCGGTACGAGTCACAAATCAAACCCACCGAAACACACCCACAACCCTCGGGGCTGGGATTACGTAACACGATAGTTCCCATCCGTTTGGTATTGGCATGTACATACATACAAGTATGCGACACCCGTTACATTGCAGTTCGGAAATTCTCTCAACCAATACCATTGGATGGGATATTGGTTTCGACGAAGAGAAACGTGCATACTGATATGACGTAACAAATATTTTGCATCTCTAAAACGGGCATCGGTTTTGATATTGGATCTACTGTCGATTAACGATATATTAAATATTTTAGTGTGTATATGTGTGTGTGCTACGATTATTATTATTATTATTACGAATCAATACTTGAATTAACAAAGGGGGAGGAACGGAAAGCTTTGAGGGTGCTGCCATTTACATTTACTGGTATCGCGCAAAAGTATATTATACTAAGTTGTCTAACTTGTATTTGACTTGACACTCGAGACGGCATTTCATTTGAAAGCTTAATTCAATCGTTCCTGCCGCGAGTCGTATTCGTCATTGGATTTACCCGTTTGAATTTTCTAACTCCTGACGCTTCCGTCGGGCGGCGCCACTCCCCTTGGAAATTTTCCGACTCTCGTGAGTGACGACGGATGTTGGCTCTTTGAAATTCTCTTGAGCGACATTTGCACTCGTTAACGATTTTAATATGTGCTTCAGTGTTCCCTTTAAGGGCTGTATACACGAAGCGACGACAAGGTTGCGAATGGTATTTTGGAATAGAGGGAATTACATTTTCTAACTAGGTTATGGTAATCAGTACTGCTACGACTTGTTACGTTTTACTGCGTCATATTAACGTTAACGTGGTTTCTTGACTGGACGCCGATAGCGAAAATTCGAGAATTAACCTACGTCACCTTCGACCGTCCACCCTTCGTCCATGCCAGACGGCTGCCAGCCGGTTCTTTCTTTGTCGGGAGCTGACCTGCCGGTATGACCTGAGAGTTGAGGTGGGTCAGGCTCAATTTTGACAAAGCAAGAGCTCCGACGGGAACTATCGGAAGAGACGGTAGCTTAACGGATCCTGTCGATTTTAGGGGGACGCGTCAAATCGAGAAACGGGAGTGAACGGTTACGGAAATGCGCGGCCGCTCAGGCTGCCAGGTGTGAGGTAGAGAGTAATTAAAAAAAAAAAAAGTACTACGGAATTACCTGACAACGTGATCATTAACCATCAAGGGAAAAAAAAGTGGCCGGTTAAATTAAACAGTTTCGTAAAGTTTCTCAAGGTAGAATTATCACGTTTAACTAAAAACACGTAAAACGCTGGTGTAACGTCTGAAGTGTGTTAATTACGTGACGCAAGTTCTTCGTTTGATGAGGTCACGTTGGCTCGGGTGAATAGTTATGAGAAACGAAGTAGCCACCTAGCGTCGACAAAACGTATTAATTTATAGGTCATTCACAGATGGCATTACTCAGAGATTTCGTGTAAGCCTTGCCCAGGGGTAACGCACTGCGAAAGAGATCAGCTGTGGGACGGAGAAAAGAAAAGTGGTCGAGGGGAGGGGGCCAGAGAGGGAGGGGGGGGGGGGGAAGGGTAAGAAAAGGAAAACGAACGCGTAAACCCGAAGACATACGAGGGAAAGTTGGGAAGCTGGAAAGTTGGCTGGCTATTGTATTTTTATAGAGGAGCGCCGACTCTATTTCTGAAACATTGAGCAGCCAACTGCCACCAGATTGCGGAACGATCGAACCGTGTGCGACAGCTCGGACCTCTGTGCTATATTGGTTAAGTTATCGCCAGTTACGTCACACGGGCTATGGCTTATTTTATAACACGCATTACACCTCGCGAGAGGTTAGGTCGATTTCTCGTTGGCTAATGGCGATAACGTTGTTTTAGATTCTGACGGAATTTTTTTTTTTTTTTTCAAAATTACCAAAAATAATATCAAATTCAATTTTGTTACGCGCTAACTTTTTTACTGTCACATGACTAGGCGAACATTTTTTTCGAATTTTTGAACTGATTTTTTTTACATTTTTTTTTTTCTTTCTCTGCTCGATAGTCACGACGCCATTAAATCCCGTCTCGATCGTCCGCACGCGAAGCTGCATTTGCATGCGCATGAAATCGCATAAACAATTGGTTTACGGGCAATATCACGGAATACCGGAAGTGACGTGCACTCTCTTTCCGAGTGACAAATTTTATTGGCGGAAATGGAGCCGCTGGAAATGGGATACGTATTTCTTTTAAATTACACGCGCTCTTCTTCTATACGTACAATTTAGCTACCGGGTAGAAGCTTATATAGAAAATTTCGAAAAGTCAATCGAATCCGATACGGATCGATGAAAAATTTTTTTTTCCTAACAAAAAGTTTTTTTTTCACCAAATTCAAAACGGATCATTATCGCCATGACCTACGATCTCATATATTCAAATAACTTTGTCTCCCTACAAGCTGCGTGTCCTCGGAAGGTCACAGAGTCATGGCTGCACTTTAATCAGTTCATAACTCAGCCATCATCATACCAGACATGCATAATGACTCAGTTACCGTTTAGTATGTACAGCCAACCAAACGAGAGAACCAAAGACGAGGGAAGTTTATGAAGAGGTAGGAATTCTCTCGTAAACCAGATTATTGCGTCATAAAACGTTGACTACTCCTTCTTGAAGGTGTTAATTTCGTTATGCACGAAGAACCAACTTGACTCGACTCTGTTATCAGGAAACGACACCAAAGTTTGTAATCACTCGAAAAAAAAAAAAAAAATACCAGCACGGATATAGGACTTGCAAAATTTTTGCGCTACCCTAGTAAAATTGTAAGAAATTAAAAATCGCGATTGCAGTGACACTCATTCGCACCTGGAAGACCGTTAGGCTCTTTTCGCCTTGATAAGACGTATCTCGCAATTAGCCATTTGAAAAATATATATACACATACACATTTGCATCAACTTGGAGTCGCCTCGGTCGGACGCCTACTAGTTTACGCCTCCAAAGCTTTAAGGTTTAATGTTGATGAAGACACACAGTCACAGGGTTAGCCTGGGATTTGAATACCAGATTGGGAATTACACGTGTAAACCCATGAACAGCCCTCGCATAGTAATTTGCGCGAGATCATGAATTAATTTAAGTATTAAATACGGCCGCGAGCCGAAACGGCATACATGCCCATATATATATATATATATATATATATAAATACAGTAAAGACCAAGTCGTAACGAAGACATTACTTATCGACTTAATGGAAAAGAACTATTATGTCTCCATCGTGCTTGGACTTAATATACACCCGGTATGCGGTGAAATTATAATTCAAAAGAAAAAGAGGGAGGGGGGGGGAATTGTGCTAGAATAAAAAATTTTTTTTAATCATTTTAATTCGTCATCGATAACAAAATTTTTTTCCAGTCCATCCAGATCCTATTGTTATGTGACGTCAGATCCGATGACTGGATAATTAATGACGGTACCCATTATTTATTATAGATGCTCACGTTTTTATCGGGGTTAATCGATAAGTCGCCTGCACTTTTGTAGACTCGCTGCATTGTTGCTGCACTGCACTGTCGGTCCTCGCTGCAGATTGGTTGCACAAGTGCATGAAAAACGTGCGTGACGTTCGTGACGCTCGTGTCGTTCGAGTGACTTGCCGGGCGGATCGAGCTATGAGTTTTCTCCGAGCAAAGGCAAACAGTGCTTTTCATTTAGGTTGCTTGACATTGCGCTCGATGGAAACGTGGATTCGCATTAATGCGAGACTCGCCGGTAGAAGTTATGTACTCCGAAAGATTTACGTTATGCGGCAGTTAATTTTACGAGGAATTCGTTAGAATGTTAATTGTGCAACGGAATGGTAATGAGCGAGAATCGACTATGAGGAGACTGCAATCCAAAATATGGATACTATCGTAGTTTGTTAGATGATTTTATAGCGATGCATGTTATCGATAAGAAAAATTATTTAATTAATTTTTATATTTAATTAACACTTTTCCATTGATAATGGGGTTTAGGGAAATTCGCTATATGCTTTTGCATATGTGTTATATCATACGTATATATAAATATATATGTATTGCAACTTTGAACAAAGTTCAAAAAGTCATCCAGAAATTGTTAGATTTTCAAAAGTGCGCCTAAAAAATTACCACTGATAAGGAAATGCGAATTTACGACTGTCTTTATAATCGTTACGAATTGACAAAGCGATATGACAATCCGTTTGACTATTGTTTTTACGGACTGTTTAATGATAAGGGTGCTTAATTGTTTCGCTTGTTTGGTTCGGGAAACGCGCTTGACACTGACTGAGTTCTAAGTTTCCTGATTTGCGATTAGGTTGGGTTAGGTCAGTTTAGGTCAGAAACCATCTTACGTATCACTGGTCGCCCTTCCAAGACTTGCGTCAGCAGCATTGTATTTTCCCTTGGTCTTATTGGACCCTCGGGCGACACGGTCAATTGTCATTCGTGATAAGAGCGTTCGACACGAACGATTCTTCGAAGAGCGCCAAGATTTTCATAAAATTTACGTGACGCGTCGACGTTAGTGTTGAGAATAAAAAAATTTTAATAATACTTTTGAAAATAACAAAAAATTTATCAACGATCGTTATCAGTTGTCACAGGAGCAACAAAGTGACTCGATTAATTATCATAGCTATAGTGCTGCCATCTTCTTACGAGATACAAAGAAATATCAAGGAAGGATACGAAGGGGTTGAATCGTTATCGAAAATTTTTTTCTTTTTTTGTTCTCTTTATCCTTAATTCCTTTCTTGGCCACGCCCTTCATCCCCATGATTCCCCAATGCCCTTTTTTTCCTTCAACCCCTTTGTTCTCCTTTCTTCACTGTTCTTGTCAGATGCCTGTAAAAGTGCTCGTGCTTCACTTTCGTTGGTCGTAAGACAAAAAAGATTTTTGCTGACAATAATAGTTACCATTGCCTCAATTCGTGTGTGTATATATATATATATACATTATTTCGATATATATAGTTATACATCGGTAGTGACAATTCAATAAGATTTTTCTCTACCACATTTGACGGAGGCCTCTACCGTAAGAGAGTATTTTTCTTATCTAAGAAAAGACGATGGAATCTTGACGCAGCATCTCAAAATGGTACTGGGACAACGTAATAAAGGATTTCGAATTGCGAAGGGTTCCTAGAGACCAATTTCCAGTTTGTAAGTTTCATTGGATGAAAGGGATCTATCTATACAGTGCTTGGGAGTCTGACCCTTTTCATCCGAAAATCACTAACATATTCGTAGCGTCAACTCCCAGCACAATTACGTGATAGTCCCTTGCGGTGAGCAACGAGAGTGAAGGGAATAACTTAAACTGATAAAAAAAAAATTCTTATCTAAACATGTTTTTTCATCTCTCATTCCCCTCAGACGTTATCGAACAAATATAGAAGCAGTAACGTGCAGGAAGGGCAGGGGTGATATTTTGAGAAAAAAAAGAAAGAAACGAACGACCAACAAAAAAAATATTTTCGATAACGATCATAGGGAATTTTTTGGATCAGATTAAGAATTTTTTTTCGAAAAATTCACATTGCTTTTTGTATCGTTTTTTTTTCAAGCTTATTTCTGCTCTGAGGTATTTTGAAAATTCTCATATCTAAAACATGAATCACTGAAATACGAAGACGGATATCCATTCGCAATATCGTTACGTTCGATTGATTATTCATCGCACGATCAGGTGTTGGGCGAGGCGGATAGAGCTAAAAAATTTACAGGTAGTTTCGTCATACGGCGCGAAAACCCGCGACTGCTTTGTAAGACCGGGGGTAAAAATTCTTGGCAAGTAGGTAAAAAAAAAAAAAAAGGTCCCTTTTTGAATAAAGCCAAGGAAAAGGACGACGCTGCGGCAATTCATTGAAAATTCCATCTGAAATAAAGCGCAACACGACATTCGATAAAACCTAATGAGATTCAGGCGCAGCCTCCCTATACTCGGTTGGACATAACTTTTTTTTTTACAATCCCCTCCCCCTGCTCCCCATTGATACACGCAATATGAGAAAAAAGAGGCTAGCCGCGTCGTTTTTTTCGAAAAATTTGAATAATTACAGAGAAAGGCCAGGAGAAGTTTCGTTACGGGTCAGACGAGATAATCCGTCTTACAGCATCCCTTCGAGAGATGAACTGATGATTACGTGACTTTTAAATAAAGCGACGGGAGACGTCATCTCGGATGCAAAATTTTATAGGTCGACGAGTGCAACGTAGTTGGAAATCAAATTGCATCCTGATTGGGACGGTTGGCTGATATATAAGTAAGCGGAAGACGCGGAAGACGCAGCATCCTCATGACACGAGATGAAAATTTATTTTTCTCCATAATCCAAGCGGCGGATACCTTACCTCTTTGATATACCTGGGGTTAAGAAAACGTGCGGCTGTCCGTGAAGTTTCTACTCAGCCAACGTTCCAGCGTACTTACGGCCTCAGAGAACCCAGATAGTACGTACGTACACGTACAGCATCTATCCAGCGAAAAGTTTCATGCATGGACCAGCCACGTACGCTGCTCAGTCACGTACTTGGAAACGTATGATACGAAACAAGCAACTTGCTCGCAATTTCTCTGGAAAGAAAGAGACTCGAGGTTTAGCTATATATATATATATATATATATATATATATACATAGTACGTAGCTCTTCTCGACGTAAGAAAAACGTGACGATCATTTACGAGGGCCAAAGGTCAACCTGTATAGATAAACTCCATACACCTTGAGAAGCATTAACCGTGATAAATAACGATAACAATCTTTAATACACTCATTATTATTATTATTATTATTTAATCAATTATATCGCGATACAGGATAAAGATGAAATTGGTATTACTGATAAGAGATTAATTATTTTTATCTTGATTCGAAGCAGCCTCGTATTTTTTATATTAATTAAAATCAATATTATTCCAATCCATATTGCAAGTAGATATGTATTTTAGTACACAGACTGCACTGAGATTTAGGTATTAGTCAAGATCATGAGGTATATGTGTGTATATAGAAGAATATTGTCAGGCATTCGTATACGTGTATGTAATTCTACCGTGATTCTCTAGGGAACAACCAGCGCGCAGCGTCCCGACGCTTGAAGCTGATATCACAATAGACCGGCTTAAGCTAGTGCACAACTATAGTACGTTTCACATGAAGCGAAATGTTATCCACTTTTAAGTCGAGTTACGCGCATTGCTCAGATGCAGTAGAGGGAGCTGCTAATAAATCAGACGAGTGTCTCGGGGCGCATTGGATTTTGATAAAATGTCTGCCGTGCATACGACTTTTTCCACTTCGTTGAAGTTACAACAGAGGCGAAAAAAGTATGTGTATATATATATATAAAACGTAGTGGCAAGTGTTTTAGCCGATACACTCTGTATAGTTTGACTAGCGTAGAAATCGATGACGATTGACTTATTATTTTTTTATCTCATAAAATCAAATTATTACGCTAGATCGTACGAGTAAGGTGTGGCTGAACAAATTGCTTATGAATATTTTATTATCGATGCTATCAGTGATAATTACCTTAATCAACTGGTATAATTTCATTGCGCGTTCCATTATCCAAGAACATAATCAGGGAATTAAATAGAATGACGTTGTCATTCGAAATTACGTTCATCGAGGGAAAAGCGTGTTTCGCTCGTCAGATAATATTATCCGCCGTATATTGACCTCGCCAATTGATATGCCCACTAAAACAGTTAAAACTTGTTATTGATAAGCATGGGCTTTGATTCGCCAATCGCACATACAGAGTAGATCCGAAATCAAAATAAAATAATTCATAATCATGTAAAATTTCAAAAATTATGATATAAGGTAAAATGCCTATTTCAAGTGGGTCCCAATTGAATTTTTTTTTAATTTTTAATTTTCGCAACCGGAGCTACAGGGATGATCAAAGATTAAAAATGCATCTACGAACAATGCAGTCAGCCTGAGTGACGTTTGAAATTCTTTTCATCCGATTAGCAGCTGATTCGGATAAAAGATAAGAAAGATAACTATGGGGACGTAAATTGCGTCTACGAACGACGCAGTCGGTTTGGAAGACGTTAAAAATTTTTTCATCTAAATCTGATAAGAAATGGGCGCTTTACCATATATTTTTTTGCGATAGATAAAAATCCAAGCGATTATAAATGCAAGTGTGTTTATATGTGTATACATATATACGTATATATATAAAAATCGTTCCGGACATTATGATTATTTTTTTCACGTGCAACGCAATGCGAACGTGTCACGCCATCGTAATTTGACGTATAAATTTTCTTTTTTTTTTTATTCGGACATTCGCCAACCGGCACGACAGAGTGTCTCGCTACGTTAGCAATTGAAGTGCGCGCGCACGAATTTAACGTTCATTTTGCATGACGTCACGCGACCACAGCGAATAATAAAGATATCGAGATAGGTAAAAATAAAAAAAGGAAAATCAAAATTGGCCGAACCATTGAAATCCGCGAAAAGGAACGGAGCGCGTCGTTGTTCCCGTAAAGGAATAACAATGCGGAAGTTTCGGGCGTCCCGACGCGTGAGCGTAATCCGCGCGTCCGCAAAAAAAAAAAGGCGCTGACCCGACAACGACGTCGGTAACGTTAAAGAGGAGCGGCCATTACGCGGGCAACACAACGTATGCAGCCACCGTCATTAGCATAGATAGTGTTTTGTTTTTCATTCGCCAAGGAAATGGCGACAGCGTTATTTCAAACTGAAGTGGCTTTTAGGGAAATTGCCCGCATCGCCGGTTACGTCGACCTAAGTGTACATTATGAAGATATTGCGGAGCCTGGGCGTGAGGCTGACCTCGCACGGATTCTTTTCACTGCAAATTGACGAACGTCATAGTCGCCATTTTCAAGCAAATCGTACCATGATCGGTAAAGAATAAAAAAAAACCTCCTTCGCAATTTTGTATTAAAATAGAAAAATTTCGAGATAAAGAACATTAATTAATTATAAAAAAAGCTCGTTCTAGTATCTGCTTTACCATCCGTCGATAAGCCTTGGTTTGTGTCCATAGATTTTTATTTATCCATTATTTTTCTTTTCCTTTCCTAAACTACTATCTAAATCTGCGATAACGAATAATTTACGTACTCGTTCCTGCGCGCGCATAAGTACGGAGCTTTCGCGTGCTTTACGTACAGCGATACTTCGTTAGGTAAAACGTATAATGTACAGAGAGTCTAATTCTCGTTAATTACAACCCTCTTACGACACAAGGTCTTTTCGTTACAGGGAGACCAAAGCTGAGCGTTAATAACGAGAAATAGAGGTAGACTCGGCTTAGGTATTTATAACCTAAAAAAAACAGGTCCTCGATGCGAATAAAAAGAAATGTCGAGTCGGTGAGGGAAAAAAAAGAAAAGAATCCTTTAAACGTAGGAACGTCAAAGTTCACCGGTAAGAGTTAGCGCGTACGTCTTGACGAATGTTAAAACGCGTCTTCCGTGTTGAAACGGCGAAGGGAAAAAGTTTTCCTTTATGGGGCAAGTTTCGTTGCAACATTTTCTCCCGTAGACACGAGTATCACGACTCGTCAGTGCAGTATTATGCATTTAAAGTTTTCATCGTGTTAAACCCCAGCCCTTCCACTCCCCATTTCCTTCTGCCGCTTCCTCTTCGTTCCGCGAGGAACGACGCTATACGTCGTCAACCAATGTCCCCACAGTCGCCGCTACGTTTTCACGGCATCGTAAAACTTCCAAAGCGTCGACTACTAAGTGCCGAGTGGTTAAAGTTGTTAGCTTGATCTTACTTTTCGTTGAAAATAACTCGAGGCGTATTAACACTTCCGTTATGTACGAGTAGGGAACACGGCAAAAGTGCAGACACGACTACGTCGAACTCGAGGACGTATTTGGATACTTGTTTTTCGTATCTTTTTATTATTTGAAATAATGATAACAACACGGCGTCCGTATCTCGAGATCAAATAATTCGTTATCTTTGTGAATATTTTATTTTTTTTTTTCAATTTTCAAACTCACCAGTCTATTGGTCGGTTTCATTGATTTTTTGATTAAAATTTATAAAGCGCCTTGCGAATTAAAGGGGTAACGTTTTAATTTGTTAATCGGGCAAAATTGAATTTTCGTTTAATCAGATTGATTAAATTGATATGCGTATTCCATGCTGTTAATTGAAAACGCGATCGCGTAATTGCGTGCTGATATGGTTTATCGATTACAAAGAGGGAAGATCACTTTTAACAAGTGCCGAAACACGTTTGACAGATCTAACTATGGTGTATATGTATAATCTATGTAGTATTGATGAATCGCATCGGGTATCAACCACAGTCAGATACATTAATCAACTCAATTAATTGCGAAATCCCTGAGTAAGTTAGGTGAACTTTAGCGAGCTCAGTTCTGTGGTTAAGAGGTCGATATATCATGGCCGACTAGGTGCCCGCCTGCTCTACTGGCTCCGGCTGACTACTCGCCCGCCTTGTTCTACTGCCGGACCCCACTTCAACTTCTTAAGAGTTCGAAGTAATCGATCGCTCGGATTCGAAGCTTTTCTTATGTACCAGTGCGCGAAATTGCATTGGACTGATAAAATTAATAAGGGATGCATTAATTATTGATATTAGCGTAAATTGAAAAATTTTTTTTGGTATCGATGTAATTAATTTTTTCCCCTCGTTTTTGCTCTTATTATTATATTTTTGTTTTTAAATAAAAATTTCCCTGTACACGCGCGCGTTTTACGGTCTGTGTAAAAAATGTATTTGCATCGATACAATTATGTATCGCTGGGGGATTTCGGAAAAATGGAAAAAAAAAAGAGGTGGGGAGTGGCGATAAATACAGCGCGGCGGGTGGCTGTATTTTTAAGAATGGACAGAATGGAGAGAGAGCAAGAAAAAGAGGGAGAGAATAAAAGAAAAGGTAAATGGGGAGGATACGCCCAGACAAACGGACAAAGATAAATCTGCTTTTTCTTCGATTTGCTATTTTCTTTTTTTTTCCTCCTCGTCCTTTCCATTCCCCCAACTTCGCCAAATCCAAGTAAGAGTATTTCTTCGATCTGTTTCGGCTATACGTGTTAAATCTATTTTCGCCAAAAAAAAAAAAAAAAAAAAAAGTAAATAAAATCGATACCACTTACAGAGTGAAGCGTTCGATTGTGATATTTCTATAAAAAAAAAGGTACAGTTAACGATATTGAAAAAAAAAAAATCAAAATCAACATCGACATTGTTACGAGAATAAAAAAAAACTGACTGCGTCCACATTGAAATGTTAATAGACAAAGTTCCCCGATGACAATCAATCCCAAATTCACGTATCTGACGTAACTTTCAAGTTCCATAATAACGCTGTGTATCCAAGAATTGAAAATTCACCTTGATGAGTTCTACGTGTATATCACTACGGTGATAACGAAGAGATAGAGACTAGAGAAGGATAGTCGGTATTCCAATTCATCCCTTGGAAACCTGACGCGGCAATTAATTACCGTGTAATTAGTATGCAAATGTGACGTCTAGTTCCTCACTCATATAGACTTACAATTAAGAGGGAGTAGTTCGCCGGTTTGAGGTTATCCGGTGGATCTGCGCGCGCAAGATATTCCCAGGATCCGAACTGTGTTTATACACAGTACAATATACAGCTCCTTGAATCCCAAGACGCGTCCCCAGTATTTCTGGAATTCGCGTTAAAGATCGGAACACAGGCAGCCATGCATCCTGGACCAAGTTGAGATCTCGAGATAAGTCCAGAGTACCGTGACTGTTCCCGACAATGATTCAGGAAGTCGACTGTTCCGTACCACCGTGAACTACCCCGGATCACTTCCTCTGATTAAACAGAGACTGTTTCCCTCTCGACCCCTCCTACCGCGGCCGCTCATCTGCGACGTCCCGACGCTTAGCGTCCCCACACCGTAACATTCCTGCTGAACGATCCGTACGTAATTTTCGATAAAAAAAGAATAATAGAATCCCTCTTTTAACGGAGCACGTATCAAGTGGAATGTGAAAAGTTTCAGCTAGTTGACGAAGATCTATCGACGTCCCGACGCCCGGCGTCGGAGAATCTTCCTTCGACCGGAAGACTTTTACGCAACGTGCGCTCGCAGAGTATCTGCCAAAAATTTGTCAATCAGCGTGAATGAACTTTTGGAGAGCCTTGGTAACCCCTTTGACAGATGTCAATTTCTGTTGGGAAAAAAAAAAACAAATTTTTTTTTATGGTTCATAAAAAATGTTGGAATTTTGGAATTTTTCAAATTCCGATTACCTTTTTCTTTTCTTCACTTTTTTGCTCCTGTCACATTTTTTTTTTTACTCGCGCCACGGTCTTATTTTAGATGGGCGATCCTGTATCGTCCAGGTAGAGCTGTTCGCGCGTGAACATCGAACGGTGAGCTTGCACTGAGTCCGGCACTGCGACGTAACGCTGTAACTTCGTCAGGGTTAGTTTCCATGTAGTTTGAAGAAACAGTGCAGTTAGGTGGATACCAGCATATACTCCATGGTATTGGCTCCATTGTCGATGGTTCGTGACCTAACGTTGCTATCGGACAGCTAAACGGATTGCCGACTGCCAAGTATATGTATACTGTAGTACACCAGATAGATATAGATATACAGCTAAGGTTGTTTCCAATTCTCAAGTGTCGCCTCTGGCAATGAGAGAAATTTATTTACCAGAGAGCCAGACGCGATTCTTACGGGTCTTCAGAGACCAACTAGTCTTACAAGACTTTAATGCGGTCGACGGAGGAATTCAAATTTCTCTTTTTTTTTTTCGTTTACTCAAAATTAACATTCTTGATCCACTGAATTTTCGTTCGGTGAAAAATACAAAATAAAAAGAAATTATCAATTCATTTTTTTTTTTTTTCTTTTTCTTGCGATTACTTCACCGACAGCATCTCGGCGCATGATCTATGATTTGGTTACGGATGATAACCGTAGGTCAAAGGTCAATCAAAAGTGCAACTCGGACTATTGATATTAATCAATAAGACGAATATTAGAAATTTTTGAGAAATTCAAAATAACCACGAATTTACGAATTATTCAATCTATTTCTTTTTTAATATTTCTTATCTTGTTATCAGTGGCGAACAAATGAAAGGTAACGAAAGAAATTATTCGTATTTCACGGGTGACTAATTGAATAGGGATTTGATTGAAATTGCCGATTAAAAATTAATTGTCCGGCTTAATTTATAATTATCGGGTGGATTATATTACGTAACAAGGTAAATTAAGAGTGATTGAATTGATTGACGTGTAAATCGCCGCTCATTAATTACACGTTCGGTAAAGCAGCGCGATGCAACAAATGCGCGCCCGAAGAAAAAGACTAAGCGAGTCAAGAAACTTTGAGCACCGGGTAGCACGTAATTAATTCGAACATTTTTCGTGGTTAATTACAGGATCTTTTTAAACGTAATTATAGCGTCGGATCGCGAGACAAAAGAAGCCGATATAAAAAAAAACTGACACGTGGCTTAGCAATATAACTGAATTTGACTCCATCGTCCTTACGATAGACACCGTAAAAAAATAAAATAAAAAATTGCACAAATTTCCAAAAAAAAAAAAGATTTCTCAAAAATGAAAACCAGACTGCGTAGTACCTACACGGTTTGATAACATCGAGAAGAGGAAAAATGAAAATTAAATTAAAAAAAAAAGATAATTACATAAAACTTTTCAGCGAACAATGATCGTAGCACCTATTTTGTAAAAGTTTCCACATTTTTGGACACCTTATCGCTCATAGACGGTACCGCGTAGTCTGATATCACGAGGGCAAAATGCGTCCCGACGCCTAGCGTCGTAACGTAGCTATCGAATTGAATGTTGTTTGCAAGGAAAACGCAGAAGGAAGAGGCTGAGGATGCTTTTAAATTTTTATTCCCATGACATAAGACGAGAGTGATGCTTGAGTCGAGACAGAGGCGTCCTGACGCCTGGCGCCGGCGTCCTTGCGGCCATCCCACAACTTCTCTCTTCGGTCGTCTGCACCCCTGGGATAAATCATATCGTACGGGACCCTTGAGATATCGACATTTTATGTAGCTAAGTTTTCGGATATAAGAACTACATAAATCACTTTCTTTCTCTCTCTCTCTCTCTCTCTCCCCCCTATATGATTCACATACGATACTATAATATATATATGTATATATATATATGCTACGATATTACGTATTTATACGTTGTCATGTGCAGCGTCAGTCAGTGTCGTATAAATTTGAAAAAATATCGCACATGCACAGTACTGTCATTTTGAGTTTACAAAAAGAAAAAATTCATATCACGATATATCATCAAATCGTACCGAATAATTGTTATCACTTTTTCGCGATACTGATTAGTCCGCGTGCGTGAATTTGCTGTTTTTGACATACAGGCTTAAATAACGGGATGACAGATATTGACAGATGTCAAACGAACAAAAATCTAGGGCCGTAGGCAATTTTAATTATATTAATGATGATCAATGTCAGAGTGAGTTTAATTTATTTGAATTAATTATTTTTACGAAAAACGGGCAAGTAAAATTTTTCTAAATTAAATGATTTAGAAATAAATCTTTGTGAATTAGTGCTTTTACAGATAACCCGATAAGATTATAATTATTTAATTTTTTAAACAGTCAAAAATGACACTTGTACCCATTACTTTCAATCGTGCGCGCGTTTCATGCCGATATTATAATAAATTATCGATCACCTACGGAAGCATTGATAAAAGTTTCGATTTAGAAGAGCAATCTCCTATTGCTTTCGACGAATTTAAATTGTAGTTGAATTTTTTGTTAGAATTTTTTTTTTTTTCTTCATTTTAAATTTATCAAACGTCATTCCGCATTGACGTTACGTACGAGCTGGTTTATCCAAGAAAGAGCAATTTCCATTTCCACGAGTCTCTTTGTGACCCTCGACGACCTACGAGCATGGCACGTTTTTATTCCTTAGAATTTTGTAATTTAAGTGATTTCCTGTTACGTGCTTTCCACATACACGTGCCTTTTCCACTCGTGAATTGCCGCTACGAGTATTACCCGCGTGCCCATTAGTTTACCTAGATCGACAAAGAGGCTCATTTTTTTTTTCAAAATGCCCTTGAAAAAAATTGCAAATTTTTCGAATTAATTAAAAATCATTTTTTTCTCTCTGAAACATTTGTTACTCCCGTCTAATCGACGATGAGTACAGAGGAGCGTTATAAAAAAAATATATATATATATATCAAAAGCCAAAATAATGATTAATCGCAATCTCAAAATTTATCTAATTTCTTCTTTTTAACCTTCCAAGTCAAGATTCTCAGTAACAGACAGAATATTGGTCCGACTAGAGGATCTTCTTTTTCAAGGAATTCCGTTTACCAGCTGTATATTTGTATACACCGCCCACCATAGACACTGTATTCTATGGGGGTTGATAGCAGCCAGTTGGTTATGCTGCGTAGGAAAGGTAACGTAGGCAGCTGAGACAATTGGGAACAGTCTGGCTATTAGTGACACACCAAGGAACCCAGCCGCAATACGCTTCGGCGAACAACTGGCTGAATTACTTCTGCATATTAACACGAGTTTTCGCCAAGCGTGAGTATTTATTGCCTTGGAAGCTGTAAGGATCGAATTACGATGTTCTGGCTCCAGCGCTCTGCCTATTAACGAACAATGGATAGCACCAAATTTTTAACGACCGTTTAAACGATATTCGATCAAATATTTTTTTTTTTTTTTCGAAAACAACGATTACGTCTTGGGATAATTTTGAAAATTATTTTCAAAAATTTTCACAAACGCAGATCATACGCACGTCGCGCATAAGTGCCTGCAAATTAATTCGTCTCCAGTAACGTGCTCAACCGTGTGTATATACCGACCGTCTCAAAAGTTTCCAGCTTCGGTAATGTAAACGCCTGTTTTCGGACTATGACGTCACTACCGGAAGTGTTGCTTGCAATTATCCCAACAGAGCATATGTCCCTCTTCGTGTTTCTCTCACGAGGCTACAAGACTCCAGGATCCGGAAGTAGATAGTTCGCAGTCGAATGAATGGCCAAAAAAATGTCAAAAAAAAATTTTTTTAATGACAAGTTACAATTCAAAAAAAATTAACAGACTCAACGTTCCCAGGCATCTTTTTTTTTTTATTCTTCTGCATCTCTCGAGATCCTCAGTGACGTAGGAACGGGACCAAGCCTCTGCAGGCACTTACGAAGGTATATAACCGAGATATATCACAAACTTAATATTTTTGCCCCCCCTCCCCCCCCCCCCCCCTTTAAGAGTCGCCGAGTTTCCCCGAGTTATAAAGTTACAAATTGCCTAGTCTCAAATTTAGCGAATGCCTCAGTCCAACCCCCCGATCCACCCATCATTTTCCATGAGACCCCTCCTCGATCCCCCCTCTGCCCCCATCCACGCTGCTTCACTGGTACCAGCATCCCGTTTACCCCATAGCCCAACCAACCCCCACGTACTTGCACCCCCCCATGTATCCTCGCTCTGTATTCCAAGGCACGGCCCTGATTATCTTAATAGAAAACACAAACACGCTTTAATGTATACCATCGATATATCACTGGGCTAGAGTAACGCCGGAATCTAGCCTGTCGTGCCGGCAGAACAAAAACTAGGTTAATGCAGCCTTGTAACACGGCTGCGCTATTAGCCACTACCAAGTGCTGGTATCTAAGTGCGTTTAAAGCACATTGTAAACAATTTTGCAAAAATATTTAGGAATCTGTATAGGGACATGTAAATTTTATTAATATAGTTTTTTTTCAGAGTCTTTTTCATAAGCTCTTGGAATTCTGGGTAATTTCATAGTAGCTTCATCTTACGCCGTTGGACTAGACAAAAGACTCGCGGTCAACACGTTGCCCGACCGAATCAAGTATGTCTGCTCCGGGACCCAAGGCGTCGCGACCCATGTCTGCGGAAACGTAGCTTGTCACCCATATACGGCTGACCTGGAGGTCAAAGTGATAATAGACGGTTGAAAATTGCCCTGGCGAAAAAGAATTTTAGGCCTAAAATTTCGAGGGTCGCGAACGTCTGTCAAACTTACAGAACGATTCTGGGCTTCGGATAGCTGAAACGTCTGGTAGACCTGATTACCGTTTGAACGGTGGATGCCAGATAAATTGAGTACTTTTGGCTGCTGCCACGTCGCTCACGCGCAGGTCCACTTGGCACGTGGGATTTATACGTACTTCGGGAATGATTAGCTCCGCGATTCTGTAAAGCAGTGACGTAAGGTATCAGTGTAGGTTACATGGGAAAGTGTACACTCGAGGTCAAAAGTTTTGCGCGACTAGCATCGTTCTGTTAGGGTCTGATTGAAAATCGAGATTTGCGCGTTGATGCGAACTTGAGATTTTTCCTTTGAAAATTCGACGCGATTCGATTGCGAAATTCTCGTAAATTCATTTCGAATTAAACTATCGGCTTTTATATTCCGCGTCGCCGTAACCGTTCGATACGTTTACCGTGATCTGTGTGAAGAGTAAAATCGACAATTTTTCAAAATTCACCGTACACCCGTTATATGCATATCGATCGCTATCAAGTCAAAGGTCAGACCCGCGTTAACCGAGACTCGAAGAATTTCGCCTAGATCTTCAGTTGCGTTTCGCATTTCGTATTTTCGAAGTACCACGAAAAAGCTATAAAAACGCACCTTTCCGCTTAGCCCTGCTGCCGCCATGTGTGAACACCATTTTCAGCTTATCACATGTTCTTGACTTATGTTGCAGTCGTGACAAACCAGCCCCTATCGCCGTAAGTTCTGAATCCAATAACGCAAAGGCAAATATTTTTTAACTAAATTTTTTTTTTTTCATTTCATCCCAAATTTTGTAATACGCACGGGAAAAAGATTTATCTGTGACTCTGTTAAATTATATAGATTCGGTACAAAACCCAGAACAAGAAGCGTGGCTAATATCAATAATTTACAAGTGCATTTTAATTACTATTTTTTCTTAGTTTCTCGCAGCCCAAACACTGAAATCTCCTTACGTTCAGCTTCGACTTACACGTCCCAGACACTCAAGTTTCTACCGATTCTACGTACCGACTTTACTGTACTACATATGTATAGCAGTTCAAAATAGAAGCACGCGAAACGTTATAAACTTTTAATTTGAACTCAGCAAAAAAAAAGCCTAGTATCAGAATTGATCTATGATTATTTTATCTGCATTATATACGCATTCGGAAATTCTGTATTAGCACGCACAGCATATACAAAAAAATAATTCGAAGCGCGAAGGATCAATGTAATTTATATATATACACTATGCCATAAAATGCGTATACATATATATATATATATATATATATATATATATATATATGTACATATACTATAGAAAAAAAAAATTTCTTAGATTTACAGTGTCTGCTTTTACCTTTGTCTTCGATTGAACGTTATTAAAGGCCTCAGGGCGTAGATGCTACAATCTTTCCAGTACGATACTCGGCGGGCACGTTCTTCGTGCCACGAAGCAAGAAAAAGAACAGAGAGTGAAAGGGAGAAGAAAAAAAAAAGAGCTAGAGGGCAAAGTAGAAGCTCAACAGACGCGCTCGGGAGGGATGCAGTAGCAAGTGTGGAACGTGTAAAAGACGATGATGAGAGTTGAACTTAATCACCCTGTAGATATATACATGCTATTTTTAAAAAGACTTGTAGAATGGTAGACCGTTAAATTCGAATCGGATACATTTCACGAGCAAATTATTCGCACTGTTGCCATTTTCTATTTTGACTCATAAAGGCGACAGCACGACAAGTCCGATCTGTAACTTTATCAGTGACCTTTTTATTTTTATTTTTTACTTTCAAAAAGTCGTTCGATCGTCCCTCGGCAATTTTTTTTTTGTAAACTCGTCACTCTCATACACTATCGATTTTTCTCGAGTTCCTAGCAAGAGCATTGTATGCACGATAATAATATTTCTTCTAAACCCTCGTGAAGGAGTTATCGCGCACGTGGTTTAGGCACTTCACGTATGTCAACGGCGGAAGTGCGTAAGTACACAAATTGTCATGATTTATAGTTACGCCTTACTAAAAACCCACTGCGATGGCTTCTATAGGCCGTATGGCGTTATAACGAATTTCCATGAATTTTTTTTTGTCCACTTCTATATTTATGTGAAATATGAAAATTTGTAGTTTACGTCAAACAGTAAAAAATTTACAAAATCCCAACACCGTCGCTTGCGACAGTAAAAATGTGTGATAAAAATTTTTCCAAAAAACCGACAATTATTTTTACTTATTTCCGATAAAAAAAAACCTCTAATCATTAGTACGACCGAGTATCGCGCGTGACGTCACTCCTCTGAAAGATACTTCGGCGCAACTTGTTATCCTTAATGCGATCGTAAATTGGTCCAATTGCAGTTGCGGAATGTTCACAGTTCCTCGTGTCTTCGTCTGCATCTGTTTCTTCGCGCGGAACGATTCCGCGTTCCACGTTTAACGGCAGCAGCTGCGTTCAGCGTTAAAACGCCGGATGCTCCAAGACGTTCGGACAGAAGAATCCTATTTGGAAGTTCCCAGAGTGCTAATACCCGGTACACCCGATATAAGGATGCACACCCCCCCCCCCCCCCCATCCAAAGCTCATTAGTCACACGAGAACTTTATTTCCTTCGCCCCCGACGACTTTCGCGCAAAATCCGATCCGAAAGAAAAATACCAAAGTAACAAGTACCAGTGGTTAACGACGCGAATCCATCATTCCGTCGGGACGCCGTTAGCCCCTGCCAGCCTCTTATCACAATCCCGCCTGCGTACCTTAACCAATTAACCCATATACCGCCTTAACCTTCGAAGAACCAAAAGACATTATAAAGTCCCAAAAGTGACGTCTAGCATATAAAAGGCTGTATCCCCTATCGTCTGATCACCCAATTGACCTAACCAATCGGTCGTATCTACTGACCAAGTGATTCGGGTCCATTCGTGGTCAGACGAGGTCCGTAAGTTAAATGAAAATTTGAAAAAAAAATGGCTGCCACGGTTTGCTTTTCTTCTACCGCACGAGATCTCGAAAGGTTCGAAAGTCCAGATGGCGCTGCTGTTCCTCGGAGAAAGTTCTGACTGAAAACAAATACGGGTGCAGGAACCTTGGCTGCAGCGACACTAGAATATAATGCAGAAGGCATAGACCGGGTACGTGGACAAGGGTAATTCCCAATTCGAGGACGACCCTTGTTCCAACCTCCCTTCAGATACTGGGTGCTCGAGTTCGCATGGCTGTTCCTCTTGTCTCGTTACTTCCCCGTTAACGTTACTGCCGCGACCGGACGTGCCTGACGCTTATTACTCGTGAATCCGAAGAGATAATGTGATGGAGCTTTGCTCTGTGCACCAATTGATTTGACCTTTAGGTCAAGAGCCTTAAAATAATTGTCAGTCGGTGATGCTTGAGAAATTCAATCGCAGTAACCTTAAGGGTTGTTCCAATTAATTTTAACATTAAATATTATCACCTGATATATAACGGGTCACGCCTTTGACTTTATTTTTGATCCTACCCCAAATTGGACCGATCATCAGCTGTTTCGATTATGGTAAAAAAATATTTTTATTCGTCAAAATTAATGTCGGATCTTGAATATCGATTTTTCCGGAATAAATCATCCTCCCGTATATACCCCATATATTGAGCGTGACGTCAAATTGAAAATGGTAACAAATAAGCGTCTACCCGGTATACGTAAGGGGTCGCTGTGCGTGGGATAGTGTCTGCGTGTAAGGACGACAGTGGATTCAGTGAGTAAGTAATCGGACGGGACAGGCTCGATGGTTGAAGCGTCATGCGAATGACGTATTATGGGTTAGGTAAGGGAAACCGGAAGAGGGTAGAGCGATTGGTTCAGAAAATGGTGGAGGTTATCTGGATGGACCTGGAGGAGAAGAGTGAATATTGAAAGATAAAAAAAATAAAAAATTTTGAAATTTACGATTTTTCAATTGATAACGAATCGATAAGACTTGAACCAATTGATTTTATTCGTCTCGATCAAGGCCCAATTATTGATTACCGTACGATTTCGCCTACTCGTCATCCACCCAAAATCGACTTTCCGGTTTACCGTGACGTAGTCGCTGGGTTTCACGAACGGGAGAATTCAAGAATGCAAGCAGAAGTGCAATGGCGTCTTTCATTCGCGCGGAGTATTCAATTACCAGGCGGAGCCAATTAATGTAAAAGTAAACTTCTTAAGCTCTTAAGCCTCCGATCCACTTCTAGTTTGTTTCAGACTTGTGATTACATTTTCCTAAGCGCTCGTAGCCCGTGTACGGTCGCGGTAATCGAATTTACCGCTGGTCGCCATCTTTCTAGCAATTCGTCCAAATAATTATTCCGTGGATATGCGAGAGCGCGAGATATTGAATTTCCAAAAAAAAAAAAAAAAAAAAAACACACCCCAATCTCCATAACCAAATTACCAAAAATTACATTTAAATGACATCCAATGTATCTCCTTGTTACTTCGAATCCACAAAGATTTCTCGATATCTTTTTTATCTTTCGTAAAAAAAAAAAAAAATAATAAAAAACCGTCTCCCTTATCAATGGAATTTACTGGGAAAATACGTGACCGTGCTTTTCTCCCTATACTCGGTTTCACCTTTATTTATTTTTATTTTTTTCCCTCCTCCCTCCCCTATATTCTTTTCTCTACTCTTCTCCAACCTTCTTACTGCCCACTCAAAGATAATCCTAAAAATACTGTGACAAAGGACTCTGTCCATTCGGTTATACGCACAGAAGCTGGTGGCATATCTATATATGAAATGGCGAAGTAATGTTTTATATCGATAAGACAACATAAAGCAGCGAAACCTATAGTCATTATGGGTACCCTATACGTGCGATATTGAAAAAATATTGTCCACCAGAAGATAAGGGACTTCCCCTATTTGGGGGACTCCTAAGTGTCCGAAATTGACCTACGATCCAAAATGTCTATATAAAAGGAGGTGGCGCCACTGTCCTTCGCACCAGACAAACGTATCGCTTATAGAAGCGCGTAACGTAATAAGTGGTCCGTGACGTCATTACTTATGATAAAAAAAACGACACCAAATTGCAATTTCATTAGATATCAAGATAAATAAGAGAACCAAACAAAAAAATAATAATTTCTTTTTCAATTTCAAATCACTTTCTCATCGGTCAAATGACTCGAACGTCTCTGCCGCTTGACCTGCTCCAAATCCATAATCATAATATTATCTGCACTTACAGGCTAAATTTATCAGTACAAAATTCTTATGCTATATAATATCTACTATAATTTTTCGAAATATCATCTAGGTCACGTGCAAAAAAAAATTACATTGAAGTTTCGGCGAATGGAGTTTTCGGAAGTGTTATAAGGGTGGTAACCCTGCCCCCGCACGGTCGAAAAGACAATGGAAGAAAGAAAGAAAAATAAAAGAAGAAAGAAAATGTAAAGAAAGGAAAAGAGAAAGCATCCGGAGTTTTTTGATTTTACTGTCATGTTGGGGGGGGGGGGGGGGGCGGGGGGGGGGGGGGGGGGGGGGGGGGGGGGGGGGGGGG
>JASANN010000246.1:1385471-1402106 GCA_031762395.1 Calameuta pygmaea
TGTCATTAACCCCCCCCCCCCCCCCCCCACTCAACCCCCTAAACTTTTTTCGCATTTTCTTCGCGGTTTTCGAGTGGTCGCCGTTACTTGCTGGCTCAAACAACTAACGATAAGTAGGTATAGCCACAACCCACATCCGACGTCAGACACTGCAGAATCGCGTTGGTTGGTCTGAACGGTTAGCTGCCGTAACCACTGGCGCACTTTTTCCCGATTGTTCCGCTTCGCGAAAGCTCTAAGTCACTCCGTGGCGAAAGAGTGGTGCTTAGCATAGAAAAGCCATAAAGTAGACAGGCCCGATATAGAGATAGTCCTGAATGATGCTACCCTTATAATTCACACGGGGATGAACGACCAATGAGAATAAAGCTTTAGAGCCACTTCGTGTATTTTAATCACGACTCTTGGAAACTGTATAACCGTATACACGTGCGATAACGAAATTAAGTGTTCCTTTACTGGGGGAAAAAAAAAAATGTCACGATATATCATCAAATCGTACCAAAAGATTGTTCGGACTTTTTGGCGATACTGATTAGTCGGGTGTACGAATTTTCTCTTTTTGACAGATAAGAAACCTAGGGCTGTGTACAGTTTTAGTTAGATTGGCGACGTTTAATATCAGGATAAGGCTAATGCTTTTTGTTCGCGAAAAATAAATAAAATAGAGATCGAACGGAGGCTGTGACTGATTTATCAGAAGATGTAATGGCAGTGCGTTAGTGCGTATCAATTGATAAGAAGGTAGCAGCACTGAACAGAAAAAAAAGGAGATAAAATCGCAAAATTGAACCGTAGGTCAATTTTTAATTGAACGATAATTTACTACCACTTCGAAATCGATTTTGGCTTTAAAAAATCATAGAATTAACAGTAAAGCAGGAATTTAACTGGTTTTCGAAAAACGTTGGTGTAAATTGATTACCCGGTAGATAAGTGATATTTTTCTATACAGATATACAGTGTGAAAAAGTATTTCTTCAGAGTCCTACAGTGCCGTTGTTCTATTGAAAGTAAAGCACGAGGTCTTTCTCCGGTAGAGTAAGATTGATTGCTTGATCTGATTATCACTGATAAAAGAAAAGCACGAACGAAAGTTAAATTTTTCGGTGTCAAATACACGGCCACCTTCGTTTCATCCTGATTACCTGTAATCTCTTATTTGAAAAGGTCTCAGGTGATTTTATTGGATTTCAAGTGTACGCCGTAAAATCCCGGAAATCGCAGAAGCGAGGAAAATTGAAGAAAAGTGAATCGAGCCGGAAGATTACTCGGCTCCTTAAGTCCTGGTTCCTCAATGTTCCTGGGCTGCGTGAATGTGGTCGCTTACGTAGCCACGTGTTTACACACTTCCCACGGGACACTAATTTCCCGTATATATACATATACACAGGCATGAAAATTCCTTATCATCGTCTTTCCAGCTCCTGCAGCATTAAAAGTCAATCATTCAAATAGAAATTAATATCGAACATTAATCCCGAGGCTCTGATCCGATGAAAGTCTTTTACTGAATTACTTTTATTGAATTTTCATCGCCAAGCATTTCCAACGTGGAGCTGGAAAAATTGCAAGAGCGCATGGAGTAAATTTACACGCATGGCTTCCAGAAAGAATAAACCAATCTCATTGGCTAATTCTTTTCAAAGCTTACACGCGATTGGTTGATCCTGTTTGAAAGCCTTGGAAAATGGAAAACTTCGTAATCGATGCGCAGCCATCAATTTCATTTCTGTCCTTATCTGTTATCGAGTCATAATAATCTGAAAAATCCAATAGTTGCATAATTGCCAGGTGAAAGAAATATTTTTACAATTTTTTATATATTTTATTCTAAGGAATCAGGTGCACGGGATTGGTCGGAATAAATAGAAATGCTAAGGGCGGATGATGGAACATGGATATCAAACGTTGGCAACTATGGACCAGGAGTACCAACCGTTACTGGACCCACGCGTTATTCCCTCCCTATAAGCAAATACCAATAGCTATATCTCAGGATAATTTGTAACTGCATACAAGCATTGCGCATTCGTCCTGTGCAGCATGCAGTTGCACGTGGAACCAGGATGCACCACAGTCCTATATATATATATTTACGCTGCACTCGATCAGGACTCGTAACTCGTTGCGAATCCCTACGAGCTTTGCGGATTCCGTTCTCTCGCAGGTTTATCTGACTTGACCTTATCTGACCCCGAGAAATATCGAAGATACTCCAAACCTCCCCCCCGCTCGTCCTGGATACCGCTGGTAATCCTATAAAGCCTCTAAACTCGCGCCATTAATTGGAATCATATAGAGCCGAAAGATCTTATCGATTGGAATTCAGCGATCGATCGATTATCGATAGCCTCCTTCTTTCTCCGCCTCAGTGCCCGGGATGGTTTTGAGTCTTTGAAAAAATGTTGCAAAATTACATTTTTTTAGACAACAGTCAACATCGAAACGTACGTTTTGTTAGACTGAAATTTCCCGTAAAGTGGATTGAAATTTTGAAAAAAAGAAAGAAATTATTAAAATCGAATAGATATGTGATGTTCGAACGGCGGTACTTTTCTTTGGTAGTTTAGCTGAAGAAATCAAGCTGCACCCCCCCCCCCCCCCTATCCATTTCTAACCACCTAGAAGCATCCCCCTTCCTTCTCAATATTGGGATATCGATGCTCTTATTGCCGTAGCTCACTTCCCGACTGGCTTCTCTCTATCTGTATTGGAGGCAGCCGCTTTGAAATTTATTGAATATCCATAAGTAATGGGAAAGAGCTGTAAGAGCGTAGAAGTGCCTTCTTATGCGCGTTATGGAGTGCATCTCTTTTTCGTATACATATATAGCTATATGTATACATATATATATATATATCACGGGCGAGAGCTGTTTAGCGGAATAAACAAAAAGTACACAAAGTGACTAAAGTCAAGTTACGTATCTGGATACGAGCTTAGCTTGAGCGAAGGTCGATATGATTGGTCGATGATTACGGCCATTGTACAATGACAATAAAATAACCTTGTACTTGGTATATTGTTTAAAACAAAATTTGAATGAAAAAAAAAATCAGATATTAGTCAAAACCGCTGTCTCGCGGTATTCACCCCATCTTCAAGTCTTGACCATCTAAGGGATGATTTTCATGAAACTCCATGTTGATACTCCATGCATAGATTCAACGGCCATCTTTCATCGTTGAACACTTTTTTTTTTCTGAAAAAAAATCAAATTTTTAATATAGACGTATTATACACTCCATCGCTTTACATATATTTATATTCGTTTGTGTAATTGTTTACATAAAAATTATTTATGCAAAAATTGTCTGGCCGCTTGATTGCAGTTTATCTGTAGGCTACAAGCATTCAGTTTTGATAATAATTTTTTTTTAACGCAGAACAGGAATTTAATTTTTTTTTTTTGAAATATAACGTAAGGTTGATGGTTTTTTTTTTCTTTAATTAACAAATCGCCCTCGACGTCCGTGCATATGTGTAGCCGCGTATCAGCACGTGATATTACGATCGATCATGGCTGCCGAAAGATAATGCGCTAAACTCTCCCGGAAATGCCTAGTAAGTTTGAGAGAAAGGTTGGTCCCCGTCAAATATTTGTTAAGCTTTCGCATACGAAGGACCTAGTGTGTTTCTAAAGCTGCTAACATTGTCCCTCGTAGTGCAAACAATATTGACAAACTGAAAATAGGATGATATCGAAATTCCGCGGCACTCGTCTTTGTAGTTTCAATAGACGAACGACTATGTTCAAATAAACGGAGTATTGGGGTGCGCATAATCGGATCTATTCGCAAATATTATTATCGAGTATTCCCGCGTTCAAATTTTTCTATGGCTAAAAAGTCTGGAATCGAGTATTGGGAACAATAGATGAAAAAAAAAAAAAAAAAAAAGTCTGGCTCCGGTAGGATCCCCCATACATTCATGACAGACTTTTCAATATCAATATTTGCACAACTTATTCACAATTTTTTAACTCGCATATTCACACTTCGCAAATAGTACCAAAAAAAGTTATAACGTATAATAAAAACGTAATATATACATATACATGTACCCTGCCGACATTTTTAGTTACTTTTGGAATACATAAAAAATAGCGCAACCCCGTACACAGCAACCTCAGGCCATGTGCACTCTAGCTAACTGCGCGCCAAAGCAAATTTCCCCTAAATCGGCCGGTGCTAAATTTCCACCACTGACGCTTACAGCCTGACGCTTCGCACTTACACTTTCCACGTTTACATTATATTCGTTTGCCGACCTAACGGTAACTCGCTAAGTGCGCGTTTCGTCCTCTGATATCCCATGGGCGCGAACTTCACGAGAGGCTACTGTAATAGAATGATCAACCATAACGATAACAATCACGAGGAGTCTGATAAGAATTAAAAAACGGCAAAATTGTTAATTGAAAAAAAAAAAATTGATTTTCATAACAAATCTTACGTACATACATTTAACATTGTGTCTTGAGCTGTTTCATACGAGAATAATGAACGACATTTAAATGTAAGATTAAACCTTTAACCTCTAAACGACCCTTGAGGTCGTCGATGGGCCCAGATAAAATGAAGAAAATTTTGTTTATAATTAATTCCCATCTCTTAAATTTACTACAGTGCATTATCCGCGAGCATCGCTATGGCCTGAAATTTGTATTGGATCTTAATACTCCAAGTACTCAGCTCAGCTAATATATTCCACGGTATTAAAAGAGGCCATATAATTTGATAAGCGTCACGAGAAAGCTGTAGCTTTTAGATATTTAAAGCTTACAGCAAAGATAAAGCAAGTAAGAAAAAAAAATGATTACCCTGAGATCATTCATTCGCAAACTATACACGAACAACGCCATGCTAAATATCTTCGCAATTTTTCACCTAATCTCCAGAATTTCTTAAGTATCATTGATTAACATTAGTCTCTTATAATAGCGATACACAGCTAATTTTTCTCCTCTTGATTCCACAAAGATTTACTTCTGTATTATTTATTTAAAAGACGTCACATTGTTCAGTCCCAATAAATTGACGTAAAATTAATCAACGAAACAAATATAAAAAAAAAAAAAAAATATCAAAAGAATTTCTTCACAGTGAATTCAATTAAATCCATTATCGTCTACGCTTCCGTCTCATTACTTGATTATTAAATGTCCGCCATGGAATTACTTAAGTAAGGAGCACAAGGATTCCAAGGCATTCTAGGCTACAGCGAACATCTCCTGTATAACCACGTTTACCTACAACTCTACCTATTCACTGGGTAGTAGGTACGTGGTACCAGTTTCGAAACTGTTATCACTATCCTCACAAACTCTCTCGCACGGTACTACAAACGTTTCTGTGTTCCCTGTTCGCCGTTGACTGTTGTTCACTCTCTAGACCATAGACACCAAAAGCCTGCAGGTGTTGACCAATACTTGACCTATGACCATAGCAAAACCAAAGAACCACCAGTAGTTCATCCCCCTTAACGTTAAACCAACATAGAAAATACTTCATATCATTGCAGCCAACGATAACAGACCAGAATAAAAATTCATGCCAGCTACACCGTATACATTGTAGAAAGGTCGTTAACGATTTGAGATATTAAAATAATTTCTTCATAACTGACTAAATGGCTGATACACTAATTTATTCCTTCTGGGTCTGAGAAGTCTTTAAACAAACAGCACGTTTCATCCCTAATCCTTTCCAGGGTTGGTGGCCATCCTGGTAGAGGCACTGAATTCAGGTTAATGTTCGCAGAGTTGGTAGCACTGGCACACGTAACAGTATGAATGACAAGCGGCTCGTATAATGTATGTAACGCGCGTAGTGCCGCGGCGGACAATGATTAATGGAGGGTGCTACTGATGAAGCAGGCAAACACGTATGGTTTACATAGTCAGCCATACTAGAATGAACTATACCTAACTGTATATAGTTGAATAGCTGCTGTAATGCGACTCAGGTTTCGGATCCTAATTTGAACAAGTGTGTGTCTGCGCATTTTGCACGATAGGCTCTCGCTTTGTGACGATCAGTGACGACCAGTTTCAAA
This sequence comes from Calameuta pygmaea, assembly GCA_031762395.1. Lineage (NCBI taxonomy): Eukaryota > Metazoa > Arthropoda > Insecta > Hymenoptera > Cephidae > Calameuta > Calameuta pygmaea. The sequence continues at coordinate 1,391,532 of JASANN010000246.1, forward strand.
TCAGTGAAGACATAACAGCTACTATCCAGGAAGAAAACCCTTATGCATCCAGTGTCATCCAAGTACACGATAACAGCATGAAGTTTACTGATAACAAGTCCAAGTATGAGTTTTCGTTCGTTCGCAGTGGACATGGAACAAGTCGTCTGCTAAAATTGAATAATAATCATTGTTATTGTTAATAAATAAAAATGACTTTTCATTATCACCAATACTCACTCTCGATTATACTCGAATCGTTTATTGAGAATTCATTAGTTCGACTATCAAGTAATATTTTTTATATCCGCAACACTCTTGATGGGATGAAAAAGTCTTCTGGCCTGAACATCGCAAATTAACGCCATTGGACAGGACGAGACGTCGCAGTGCGGTCGTTCTCATGGGACACGGGAAAAAGCTTCGAGTCTGTCGTCAACATGAAAGGAGGACTTGAATGCGGCTTTGGATTCTGTAAGAGGAAAAAAGTTGATGCTACGAGTAATGTTGATGAGCTTTGCAGTCGCATAAATAATGTTGCTACCATAGAAAGATTGTGGGTGATGATAAGGGGTAAAGTAAGAGAGGGTTGGAGTACGAGGGGGGTAGAAGGAGAAACAAGAGAGCAAAGATCGAAATAAAGAGACCACAGTCAGCCTTTGAGGAACTAAGGTGGGTGACTGGCTGACGCTATAGTAAAATGGTTGACTGGCGTGGGGGACCTGGCGAAAGGAGTGAGTCTTAGATATTTCCAAGAGATCCTCCTTAATTAAGGGACAACCTGCTGCTCCGACGCTTTGCCTTGTGGTAAACATATAATATCAGTGTACCATCGGGTGTTGCACCTACCTGACAAGGACAATGGCGTCGGGTTCATTTAGTCGCGATGTTCGCCAAGCCCATTATGGCCGGAGCCGAGTTGCGTTAAATAATTACGAGTTAACTTATAAATACATTCGTTAGGGTAAATGTTGGTCGTACGGAGATAAACGTGCGCGTAGCTTGGATGCCTCAACTTTGTACAGGAATTGCGAATCTTGAGGCTGGTATAAGTCCGGTAGATTTTTGGACTACGTTATCGCCGAATGAAAAATATCGGTGAATTTTTATGTGATAAAGCAAAATCTAATCGGATTTTTTTTCTTTCTTAATTACGGTCTTGCGTGTTTAATCGTATCTGAATCTGGTTTGCTTCTGGTGAGATTAGAGACGTGAGGGATATTTATTGGTGACAGGGTTGGAAATGGTTATCTTGCCGTTTCGCCGTAATTTTACGTGAACCAGTTTAAATGGACTATTATACGGGAAGAAGGAAGGAATTCATGGGGAAAAAAAAGTGTAATTTGGCGCGAAATAGAAAAACGCCATCGGATAACGAGAACGCGTCGTTGTAGTTCGTTGTAAATTGTGCACTCGCTAATTTTGCGAATCGTGCCAGCGACAATTATACGGGCTGGAATATTATGCTTCTCTGTGTCGCATCGGCATCCCGCGAACGCACGACGCCTCGTCGCCATCGGCGACGCTTAAAACACTCAGCCAATTTTCGCGCGCGCGGCATTTATGCAATTTGCAATTTGCGTAATGTCGCGTTGCGACACGAGGGTAGCGATAACGACAGGTGGTAAAACTACAGTCGCGTTATCGTCGAGTATTCGAAACACGATCTAATTGAAAATTCAATTAATTAAATAGACTCGAAATATTTATAATAAAAAAAAATCTTGATTCAAACTAATCGGTTGGTAAATCATTAATGGTATCACGTATAGGGACACCATACACGTGCCTTGCATTCCGCAAGATCTGGAATGTGGAACGAGAGATTGTCGAGATTAAATTAATGGGATAAAAAAAAGCCCATAATTCATCAGTGCAAATGATGCTGTCCAGATAAGTTAAAGATTCAATTTGGACCCTTTTCATACCGATAATTTGAAGCGCCTATAGTATGCCATTGTGGTATACACTGGTATATAGTAAATCCTACAGAAGGGACGTCGCGACGCGTAGCGCGTCGAGGGGACCGACAATAAGTTACAGAAAGATATAACCATCGGTCAGCTTAAGCGGTGGGTTTAGTCCGACAGATTATTAGTCATTTACCGTAAATAAGAGTCCATCCCTGGTATAGTGCGCAGGACGTTGTAACGGAAACTAACGTAAGCTACTGCAGATGAATGTAGTATAGTATATGCTACAGTGTGGTAGTATACTGTATTTCCTTTCAAACACTTAATTGCGCAATCAGCTACAATTTTCCTGGTTGAATCGTCGTATATAGCTTTGGTAATTTTTCTCTTGAAATAATTTTCCTTCGTCAAATTGTTCTGGATCTTTATTTCTCTATTCACTTCACTCAGCATTTTCCTTTGTATACTCTCCGATGCATCTTTTATGCTCATTTGATAATAGCATGATAATACTGAATACAGTTTGCGGTGCATTCACATTGTGCCACCTGGTAATCATTTGTTTCCAGATACAAGGGGGAATCCTCATGTAAACTGGTTTACTTGATTTCCTAGAAACAGGCATATAGTTCCACTGAATAGCATACCACACATTGTGCGATGTCAAAGTTTTAATGTGACACAGTATAATGCGAGGTAAAAATGAGAACAGAATTGATACGTACGTATAAGAGAAGTAGATTTCCTAATTACTAACTACTTGTTAAAAAATATGAAGATAATTTTCTTTTCTGTATCGAGAACTCATGAGTATACAATTCTAATAAATATGAGACACCGTATTTAAGCAGGAAAAATAATCTGTGAGAACGCATCTACGGTACTTGGAGGATTTTCTTCTATTTATCCGACTCTCCATAAATTTATCAGAATGTCAAATTGTGGAGAGAAAATGAAACCACTGAAGGCAATAAGAGCTAGACAAGATATCAACACTTGACTCTTTTTATTGGTGCTCATATGCTCCGAGCCTGTGTAGACTCTTTTTATTACTATCTGCTATATCTCTCTTTTTTACTATGTACTCTGTCAGCTGTGTCTACAAGGTTATATAGTGTAGAACATCTACAGGTATGAAGGAGTTATAGGAAAAACCATACTACGTAGGGGGATGAAAGTCAAGACTCATTATAACCTCTTTGATAAAGTTAGACTGATATTGCATTTGGATGAAACGGTACAGTCAAAGTCCTTTTGACGTCCTGTACATGACCAAATAAACGTAGATTGCTAGAACTTAGTTACCTGAAATTTAATACTGTAGTGAAACTATTACAGGGTTTGAAAGTTATTGGGGAGGGGCAGGAGGGTTATTGGTGGGTATCAGAAAGGCTGGAGATAAAGAAATTTACAATACGTTAAAGTTTAAAATTTCGAGAAATATTCAACCCTTGTAAAATTAATTTGCAAGCGAATTCGTAGACCGCGAAGTGGCGCAAACAATTTCTAGTAAGTTTTCTTAATATGCGAGGATTCGCGAATAATTTCACCATAAAGTTTCCAAGTTGGCATAGAACCGAGCATTCGCCGAATTGGCTCCGGTTACTCGACAAGCGTTGAACTGTTTTCTGGCATAAAATGCACATGCGAAACTGCAGACCGCGCTGTGCAATTTTCGAAGAGTGCTAAAAAATATTGACCCTACCAATAACTAACTGAATTTCTTTTGAGATATCGTAGTCACGATAAAAATTCACGAAGTTACGTATAAAGTAGAATTTCATGAAAGTACCGAATCCACGTAATACCAATTTAATGCATATTATCAAATTTCTTACATCTTTCACGTTCGATATCTTAAAAGAAAATGGCCACCATTTGTACAGAGCAGAAATGAGGTTATTACAAGGGTTTCCCCACTTCTAGTCTGCTTTACTTTTTCGACATCGCACTTTAGTAAGTGGTTTTCCCTTATTTATTTTTCAGATGGTCCATCTTCTCGATAATAGGAAGAGAAAGGGCCTCTTTGTTTTGCTATTTTACCATCAAACGGTCCACTAGAATATCACTTCCATTCTGAACAATCGGCAATTCTTACGCGTGTATACACAATTTCTCAAAGAAAGCTTCGAACAATAGAACTATTGCAATTGAAATTCTAAGATTCTGCATTGATTATCTTTAAAAAAAAACTTGTTAAAATCATACAAATTTCAATAAGCAATCGTTGAATATCTGCCATCAGGTATCCACATCTCATAAAAACACTTTTCAGGAAGAATTGAAATAAAAAATCTTAAATCCTTCATCGAGCGTCTTTAAAAAAGCCATTACACAAATCCTCAATCTCAATGAACAATCATAAAACGATACCTGTTATCAGTAGTGCAGCATCAGCCTCTCGTGCATAGAAAAGCAATTGTGTCCAGACAACACGGCGTAACCATCCCATCCAGCAACGTAGGCTCGTACGGGGTTATGTTGATCGGAAATCTGTCAAGCGTAGCCACAATATTGTTGCGTAATCCTGCGTGTTAATTCGACACGTATCTCGAAAGCTGAGGCAGCATCAGCGTCGATAAGCTGTCAATATACAGGGACCTATAAGCCTTCCAGTATCATCAGAATACTAGGCTTTGTAATACCAACACATAGTTCTCGCCATTACTACGTTAATCGTAAACTTCCAACACTGAATAGAAATCCCGAGATTGACACGTAGAAATAACTTCCGAGATAGCCAAGAAATCGTTAAATAAATAACAATTAAAATACAATAGAGATATTTCGTTTATTATAAAGATATTTTCTTTGGTCACTTAGCTATTGTCCTTAGCGAACACTTTTGATTAAAGTAGTTAGCGACTGGCCTGCCCTCTTTGAAAATCTCGGATATGAAATGCGACTCCGCAAACGGGCTAGAGTCACGTAGTTTCACGGAAGTGCTTTTCATTTTCTTGGCTCGTAACGTGAACGACGTATATCAAATATTTAGCCCCATTTAGCGACTGTGACAACAGTTTGGCAGAGTCATGGTGCATAAAATTTAGTCGCCCAAGAACCAAAGCGACAATCCGCGGCACTGGTGAGATTATGAGATGGCGCTGTCATCGTTCACTTTCATGAATACTTCTCCCACCAGTGCTCTCTGCAAATGCCGGGAGGAACGAACGACGTTTTCTTCTTTATTTTAAAACCGAATTTTCGTGTCGACCGTCAGGACGAGTGTAAGCGAAATGAATACGGTGAAAGAACGAGAGGGAAAGAATACTCGTTTTCGGTTGGGAATGAGAATCGAGCCGTATTAAAATGGATCGACGCGAACCGTCGACCTGATTCAAGTTTCGATGAAAATCTGGAATAAATTCGCCAGCTGTTTACACAGAAGACTCGCTTCTCATTAAATTTTTGGTTTGTGGATTTTTATCTGGTTATTTACGGATATATTGCATAGGATAAATATTTCAATCAGTTTTTATATCATTGGTATTGAGTTTATAATTATCGATACGAACTTTGATATTGCGAATTAATATTAATGAGTTACGAATAGCGCTTTTCTCATTATATTTTCTTATCTTTTAGCGAATTTTTTTTTACGGACTTTCAAACGTTACGATAACAGATTCAATATTCATCTTGTTAATATGTAAAAGTTCGATTGCGAATAAATGTTCTTTGAACGAAGTTACAGCAGGTACGCTATATAAAAAGGGTTGTAATTAACCAAGAGATAAAGATTCGTTTTAATAATCAGACGATTCTGTCTAATTGAAACTTTCTGAGTAAAGATTGGGTGGTAGCTTGATCACGCGTGGCTAATTATGCAGTTTCTTTTTTTCTTTTCATATAAGGAAGAGTGCAAGGAATGAGTTATGTGGTAATGACTTAGCGGCAGAACGAAGAAGAGAAACATCGAGAGAGAAATGGACGGTCGTAACGCTGACAGCTGGGTAAAGTAAGAGCGACTCTAATGTTACTCCTTGAAATTCGCGAATTTCAAGCACTCGACGAGCGTCGGGACGCTGTGTCAGTAGGGTTGTGGAGGTTGCGAGCTCCTTGAGTGAAAAGCGTCGAGAATTTCAACATTGAAAAGTTTACTTTTCCATTTCATACAACGCACTGCTTTCTGTCATGGAAAAGCAAGAAAAAAAAAAAAAAGAAATGAAAACATAACCTAGAAATATTCAGGACTGAATAAGCTTGACCTTAATAACGTTTCAGTGTACATCGAAATAATTAAGTCATTCCCAATTAGTCCCACCGTAATCAGATGTGTTTACTAATTCATAAAAGATATACTCCAGCTCTTAAAATATATTGCAGTCTTGATAATTATTATATAAATCACTAACGACGTCGTTGAGAATTGTTTTAAGTCTCAAATATTCTAGCAACTTTTCATATAGATCTTGACAAACCAGTGCCAAAGAGCTTGTCAATAGGGTGACAACGTGTTTTCCCTATTTGCCATTATTTCCCTAATTGCTCTAATCAAAGTTTAAAGTGTTGAACGTTGAGTAAATGATGAGCTGTCGATATGGCAGCGTTGACAGGGGACTGCATAATCAAACAATATCGTCTAGGTAGTTCAGGAACGCCACTAGGGATTTTCTTATTAACGTGGCTGCCTGTAACATGCGAGGCCCGGCTTCGCGTAATCCACCCTGTGTTATATCCAGTCAGGGTTACGCTGGGTTAGTTACTATAGAATCCAGTTGGCAGCTGCCAGCTGGTAACCATTTCGTTCACCTTTCTTCTTCATTCCCGAAAGAAAACTGTTCCTAGCTGGCTGGCAGACATGCTAGGTGGGTGGCTGGCCGACTGGAGGTTGGGTGGCTGACTGACTACTGGAGAGGAGGGGGGCAGACTTTTATGAGCCGGAAACATACGAGAGTTTGTACGACGCTGGTCTTTTTCCCTTTTTATTATTATTATTATTATTTTCCCATTACCTACCTACATCGTTGGCGCACTTACTAATATTTATACCCCAGCGAGCCACTTCCGCTTTTTCGCTCTTTTTCTTACCCTTTGAAATCTTTTCTTTTTTTTTTTTCTTTGCTTTCTTTCTCACGATATCTTTATCGCAGCGAAACTCAACGACGGTCACGGTACTGGCGTTATTGAAAAGTAAACAGTTTTTTGATATTTTGGATTGTCTCTTGTCTTTGCCTTTTATTATTTTTTTTTTATTCTTTGCTGCTGTTCACCTAAAACGTCTTCGATGCGTAGAACTTGAGAGGTACTCATTTTTTGATATAATCAACGAAGGATTTTTTTTTTTATTATCTTTTATTTTTTGCTACAAAATTATTTTTTGGATATTGAAAAGTTTTTTGTCCACTACTCGTCTTATCTACTCGATCGCGCGGAATAGTTCATTTGAAAATAGCCCGTGATAATATAACAGGGACAGTACTGAAGATTATCGTAATTATAATGATGAACGGTCACACGAGATACGTAAATTAAAGTATACGACGAAGTCATTTCTCAGGGCACGTATTATTCGCGAGCGAATGGGTCGTTGCAAAAAAATATAATGGCAACCTGCCTACGTATACCTGCTCATATACTTTTCAAATAACTCCACAGCAGTAGGTATACTGTCTTCATAATAATTTTCTACCATTCGAAAGATCCTACAGTGACGTAGAAGACTACAACAAAAAAGTATTACACTCAGAGACAGTCTTTTCAAAAAGTATTGATGTTACTCGAAAATTGCCAGTTCCCAAACATATAAGGATTCTTTAAAATGTCATCGACCACGTATCGGAATCAGACGATACGAAAAACGTTCCTTCCTCCTATCTCTCATTGAAACGTCATAGCTTCCCTGGATCGCTTGGGTAAAACTTTTGTCAGGGTCTCCTCGCTATTGAATCTTAGGGTCTTTTGGGTGGTACCAACCGCCACTATATCCGCATCCAAATGTATTTCCTTTGACGTGCTGTTCTGCGCCGGAAGTGCGGCTCAAAAGATCGTCCTTGGATTTTCGAGTGATTCGCACGTATTTGCTGAAACGGTTTCGAAAAAGGACTCGGTAGGTCTGTCGTTTATCTGTACGTCACCCTGTATACCGTAGTACGATATATCTATACTGTATTACGTATATAGATATATCTATACATATATAGATACAGTTTATTCAGAGATTTCGCGACGGAAGTACGAAGGGCGACGAAACCGGATGTGGGAATAAAATTTCTAGTGGTTTTAGAAAATTTTCATCCCCGTCGATGCGCACTGCGTTTCACGTGATTTTAGGGTGTGGATTAAGGGTGAAAAAAATTTTTTTTTAAACACTACCATCACACTCGCCTCCTCGGCTAAGCGACCTGGGCGTTAGGCGACGCCGACGCCGACGCTGTCCAATAAAAACTGTGCGCCCTGTAGTGGAGGTATCTCGGCATAAATAAGACATTTGTTTTCAAAGTAGCGCAGGGCATTGCGCCAAACAATGGAGAGAAAGCATTTATGTAAAACATAAGAAATAACTCGCGGGCCAACCAGTCTTACCCCCAGACACGGGGTCGCCTAAACTTTCACCCTTAAATAGCGTTCTTTGTCTTTTCCATCTAGGAAGATTTATTTTCGGGCATAAAAAACACAACTTCGGTATTTCTACGCTTTTGCTGTTTCCCTGTTTTTCTTTTTCTCTCTTTTTCATTTTATACTCGACACACCGAGACACCGTGCGAATTTAATGTTCGTGTCTGTTTTTGGAATTTCTTTTTTTTTTTGGTAGAAAAATTCAATCCACTCCAGCATCCCAAGACGCATCTCGCTAATCTTTTATCGCGATTCGGAGAAAAGCGCGTGGGTATATTTCTGAGATGTAAATTGAAGAATTTCTTTTTTGAGTCGGAATGGATTTTGATTTTTTTTTAAGTTTGTCAGCGCACATTCTTTGAAAAAAAAAATATCTCAGAAATTTCTTACTCAAATATTTCCTTTTTAAATCACGTATTTTATTCTTATTTTCTATTGTGCAATTTTTTTTCTATTCACATTCCCCATATCCGAGCGTGGAGGGGGTGGAAAAAAAATGTGTGGGTTAATTTTACTACAGCTCCAACCCACGCGTGCGAATTGGATAAGAATTTTGTTTCTGCAAAATAAATTCAGATTCCGGCAAAGATTTATCGAAGCTTCGTCAATAATATTCTTTATGGATCGAGGTTAATCCGTGATTCGCAGTTTTCTTTGAAAAGGAAAGAGAAGAAAAAAAAATGAATGGAAATCATATATATATATATATCCATAAGGGATTTTTATGAGGAATGTGTTTCTTTATGTGTATCTGGGTTAAGTAATTGCCTTGGAAAAATGAAAAACTGTTACGAGTCCTTATGATGAGTCTCTTAGCAAATATCAAAATACAAAGAAAATACGTTCCATTCGTCTTTGAAGTTATGTTCAGAGCTCGTGAATTAATGTGACAGTTCACGTATGATATACTATATGTATGCATTGTCTACTTACCTGACTGTACCTATTATCCAAAATTTGAAACATGAAGGACATGATGAATTTTGCTATACCTACCTGCAGCTTCAGCTAAAGCTCCATCCAATTCTGGCTGTCGCCTCTTACAGCGACTGATGATCGATTGAACGCCATATGGGTGACTACAACGGATGATCTATAATACAGATACGAAATGATCTAGCACCGTGTAACTTACACCTGGGTGACTCATTAGAGCGAAATCGTAGCTTTGCGTGATAGGGGAACTTAAGCTTCGCTTGATAGCTGATACCGTATTAAGTGTAATTTGAATGGCAATTTTTTTTTGAATTTAATGATTTTTTTTTCATCATCCATATTCTATGAGACGATATTTTGGCGAATCATGCAAAACAGCTTTCACAGTCTTTTTTTTTAACGTTTCTACGACTTCGGGGAATATGCGCCGCGTCGTGTTTACTCGCTTTGTAAATTCGAGTCACGTTCGCACGGGGGTCACGTATTTCCGTAAAAAGAGTCGATAGCTCACTGGTCGAATTATCAAAATAGCCAATAACCGTATTATACGGTATCGAATTGATATTTTGTGCTTAATGGAGCGCATGATCGCTCGCAGGGGTGATAATGAAATTTTTGTTTTTGCACACTTTCGCAATTTCTACATGAACGTTTCAAATGGCAATTCTGCACCTTCCATTCGCACTGCCGCACAAGCTATAGTCATGCTCGTTTGTTCAGTCAATTAAAATCAGCATGAATAACATATATATCAATATATAGACACTTCGTTCCATGCTAATGACTTATTTCCCTCAATTAGCATTTAAAATGACTAATTAAAACCGTGCCCGAACGTTAATTCCAAAACGTAAAATTACAATCAAATCGTCATCCTAGTCATTTAATCAATGCAGTCATGATCTTGGCTCTTTTCTTTTTTTTCTAATCAATGATCATTGAATATGAAATCGGCCTTGATTTGAATGAATTAATATTTGTGACGTGATTTTTCGAATCACAGTCACAAGGCGACTCCGGTTACCTATCCAGATAACGTTCTCGCTTTCCGGCTCCCTTCGGGTCGCCACCCTGGTCAGAAACTACGCTCTCGGGTTGATTAGTACAGTTACGCCAATGCTCTCGGAAGATTTCGTTATAGTTTAGTGGAGGTCGAGGTGCTCGAATCTGCCGAGGGGAGACAGTCTCG
>JASANN010000246.1:1411733-1430616 GCA_031762395.1 Calameuta pygmaea
AGAATTGGCATAAAGCGGCGTTAAATTTTGGAAAAATTAGGTCGCGTACCCCCCCCCCCCCCCCCCCATGATAGCCAAGATAAATATATGACGCGATTTCAGTTTTGATTTAGGACTGTGGTTGCTGTACGAAATCCAGGGAACGTAATACGGTTTACCTATTGATATTTCATACTTTATATACGGTTCGCGTGTCTACCTATACAATAATTATATAGATATACACGGTGTTGGAAAAAAATCATTGGATCTACGTATACCTGACATGAAAATGCGTTCCAGCTTTGACCCTCCTCGCCTCTGGCGCCGCCCTTGCGTCATTGTAGATAACTAGTCATTTAGCGATTGAATAAAACCGCCGGATATGTTCGTGCGCAAACGGCTATCCATTTTGCCAGGAGAGGACACCCGGTTGAATACGAGGGCAGAGGGGGATGAATTTTTGCACATGGCCATTATTTCCCATAAGGCACATTCACTCGTGGTGCGGACAGATTTTGTTAAAAAAAAAAAAATAATAAATTGCACCCCTTGCTTATACACCCCGAAACAATGGGAACGGTACCGTTATTGTGTATATATGTATATATATATATTTTGATTGTAAAATATCTCGATTTTGGGTATTTTCATGAATTACGTAAATTCGCGTTAATCGCAATTTTACTTGGATAAAAAATTTATACGGACCCCCCCCCCCCCCCGCCCTCCTCCTTTCGCCTTCCCCCTCAACACCATTTCCCATGCTCCTTCATCCACTCTGCGAACGTCGGACACGTTTACACAATTCTCAAGATAAATGGCGCAGAGTTCGCGTTGCAATATCGCAGCTGCAATAACGCGAATGTGTTTATTTGCTTGAAATTGCTCGCAGCCATCGATTCTTAAAGCAGCCAATGGCTGCGATCCTAGGCGATTCCTTCTTCGAGGCTTTCGGCTCGCGCCCACCGTTACCTCCGGCGTTACTATTTATTCGTAACGCGGATACGACCGGATTGGTTTCGCCGGTCGGGAAGCGTTTTGACTCTAATGACGATTTACGAGAGACAACTTTACCGGAAGTCGTGCGCGCGATTGGACCGATATATTTCAGATCCGTTTTTCACGTCGGGTACTTAACCTCAATCAAGTTAAACATTCAAAGGAAGCATTTTTTTTCACGTACACCCATTTCGTGTACTATAGGGGGTGAGATTTTTATATTTTTTTTTGGTGATTAATTTTTTTTTTTTTTGAAAATTCATATCGAATACGTCACGAGTAGCCGTATTATGTATACACCTTTATTTTTCACGCGTCCTCGAATTTGCTCAGTAGACGATGAAAAAAAAATTACGAAGCTCGACTCGCGGTTTGTCTGATAAGGTACAGGTGTGGTATCGGAGAGAACGAGGAAATAAGGGAGGGATGAAACTAACGGGGTTGAAACTCCCGGAAACGTCTTAATTATTTCGTTCCTGCTCTTCGGCCCTTTCCACAAACTCGACTTCCGGTAACAATGGCGACGTCCGAGTCTCGTATACGGTCTAACGCCTTTGTCTGTCTTTTTTCTTTATTTTTTTTTCTTTTATCCATTCATTCTCAGACTCCTAATTCACTTTTCGAAACCTGCTTCCAGTCTTATCGTACAGTCGTCACGCGGTGGGGGACGAAATTTCGTAACTAGACGATCGCTCGATGCGATCCGTCTGACCCGTTATTGCTTTTACTACTTGCTCTGCTGCTTTCCCGATGCACTGCTGTTATCATTATTTTCGTTACACTCGTACGTATGTTTTTATCTCGAATCAAACCCAACCGCTTGGACTGCACGACAGGCCGCAGTATTACTCGTCGAAAGACTCGGAAATACCTAGAACGGGGAAAATATAATCCCCAGCGGAAGTGGAAGAACGAAAATATTAATGGCGACCGTTCGTCTCTTTTTATGGTGAATTTCGTCGTAAACGCTGTTGACTCTGTGTACTCGGCGTGTAGGAGCTGAACTCGGTCGCGGTGTAAAAAATTTACATTACGTTTATCAGTCACTGCTATATACTGTTAATGCACAGCATACATTACGTATACGGTGTATATAATATATATCTATATAACCGTAGCCACAATGAAGAAAGTGCACAAGAAAGGTATACACATATATATATGTATATATATACATATACACCTATATAGTGGAGTTAGGAAAGTTCGAGAAATCTCTATGAGGTAAATGCTATTAGGTGGAAAATGTAAAAGACACTCTAGACTGTGACGTCACCAACGTTACTTCAGCGTCAGACTTCCGGCTTCCATCTTCCATTTGAACTTCCTTGGGGGTACTGTACCTCCGACCTCTGACCCACCCTACTACCGATTCAAGGTAGCAACCTTATTCTACCTAACCCCATACTCAGCCAGCAATCTTCTAACAAATTTTGCAGCAGCTCAAAGGAGCTATTTCGCTTCTACCCAGTGGAATCTGATTATGTTTTAGGAAAAAGGGAAGATCAATTGGGCGCATTCTCTCTCGAGTGCAGCGCGTGTGCGACGTCTTTTGAGACGAAGCTACGTGTTCCGGTTGCCTTGGGCTAACGAGATGTCATTACAATTAAGATCATGGGTGGGGGAGAGAGGGGTAAAAGTGATGGGGGGAATAAATTTATCATTCGACATGAATGTTGAGGGTTGAGAAGGAGGAGGGGAAAGGGTTGGTTCGATATTAATGATAATTGATTATTGATTAAAAAACAGTGTAGGACACCGAATGGGGAATCATTGGTTGATGGAAAAAGTTGTTAAGCCATTTGGAATAATTTTGGGCGAAAAAAAATATCGAGGGATGGGTTGGACTTACTGGGTTGGAATTTTGATGACGGCTGATATGATGGTGGGGGGGAGGTAAATGGTGAATTTAAGATGTAACAAGAAGATCAAAGGGTGGCCGATGAATTTCTTTATTGAAATATTCGTAAAATGAGGGGTGCGAATTTTCGTCGTAGCTTCTTTAGAGAGAGAGGGGGGGAGAGTCCGTGGGGGGTGGCTGATGGAATTGCATCATTTCTCGTTTCGGATTCCGTCGTCGGGAGCGACGTTATTTCGATCGATCGATCTCGACGAGCAAGAGGAGTCCATTAGTGAGAAGATCGTGCTGAGATTCTTAAGCCGTCGAAAAATCTTGTATAATCCGACGGACAGTTTTTCAATGGAATAATACGTCCGTCGTTTCGTGGTTTTATCTTGGAATTTCAAAAGGAATTTCGGCCTCGAGAGGCCGAGAGAAGAGAAAAAGCGAGCGCAGATGCTCGTCGTGAATTCGTTCGAGAGAAAAGATTAGTTTTTTTTTTTTCCTTCATTTTATTCTTTTAACCTTCCACTCGCGGAGACTTTCGAAGTTCAATTTCAGCGGGATCAAATGAGTGCGGGTATAATTTTACTTTTTTCGTGACCGTAGGTCGTTTCGGGATCAATTTATAGGATTTTTAGGTAATCTTGCAATTTGCATGGAATTTCGAAAAAAAAAATAATTTCAAATATTTTTTTTTCTTTTTTAATTTCAATTTCACGTCTTTAATTCTCTCGATAATTAACGAACATCCGGTTGTATTTTCGGGTAATTCTTTAAGAAATTGATAAATACGTATAAATTCTAGTGTCGTCGTTATTTCTACTTGGAACGTCGTTTCGTTTCAGTTTCGTACGTAACTGCGAGCCGACTAACTTTTACGGTAGCCTGAAATTGCATTACGCGCCTTCGTTGCAGCTACAGAGAGAACGCGGATGCCGTCTCTTTGCAGGATAGGAAATTGAGAAAATACCTCTTGAAGGTTTAAATCAGACGAGTGCGAGAGAGACGGAAAAAGAAAACGTGAGGTACGTCGCCGTAGCGACGTATCAAGATGCTCTTTTCATCCAGCGTGGATTCAATTATAATAAAAGTAAAGTAAAATAAATTCTATTTTTTTTTTTTCTTTTTTACTTCAATCTTTTATATCCACTAAACAGCACTGTGATTAGGGGTGAAAAAAAAAAAATTTCAAAAATTCTTTTTCACTCGATCCCGACACTCGCGCTCTGACGGGCTTTTGTGAAATTTGATTTTCATCAAAGGGACACCGCGACCTCGTAAGACTTAACTGATGTATTTTTATAAGAGATCGTTCCCGATACGTCATCTATGTGCAAATGCAGAGGACGCCGTCCTCGTGGCGTCCCTAACCTCTAACCATGAAATTATGGAACATACGTCATACTCTTGGCGTATCCTATTAATTTTTATATATCGAGGAAATCCACATGACGTCATTATTGATCGACAACCCAGTGACTATAAACGATGATTAATTTGGAAATTTATCCGAAACTCCCCCCTCCTCCCCCCCTTAAATATGTATGAGAAAATAATTAGCCAACATGGCGTCTTGATCGATCGAACGAAAAAAAGTAAATACACTTGTGAGATATTTACCTGTGCGGTATACATATATATGTATATACTGTTGTTTTTCTTTTTAACGCTAAATTATATTCAAAATGGTAGAAACAGGTACAAATAGTCTTCTCTTAGTGACGTCACTTTAACAATCAGTCTCTTCGTCCAAAGGAGGTTACGGATTGACATTCCGCAAAAGTTTCTAACTGCGATTAGACTGTCCCGGGGTTATTATTTATAATCGTCATTTACGAAAACGAGCGTTTGAGTGTCGTAAGGCCTAACCTGCAATGATAGTTCCATACATTGCCGTTCTAAATCACGTGGCGCTTATGGTCGACAGCCCATTAAATTTATGGCAAGTCATTACACTTTGGGCAACAGCGACGCCCATTCCTTTTAGTATTCGCTAATTGTGCTACTGTTATTCTCTTGTTCCTCACTCGCACGTTTTCCCTACCACAGTTATAATCGTTATCGAAGGTCCGACCGACTGAAGAAAAGAGTCGAGAGTTAAAATTTTGAAAAATTTCCAAATCGTATTTCGAGTGACTAAATTATTACGTAAATTGTGTGGTGAGTGTATTATTTTGAGAAAAAAAAAATTGCTTTTAACAGCACCGAAATAGCTTTTGCTAATAACTATTAAATCGAAAAAGCATTTTCAGCCAGTATTTACATATTCATATACAGAGCGACGAGGACTTATGGGCTGAAGATTATTTTGAATAATTCGATTGTTAAAGCGACGAAACGATTTCCGGTGTTGCTCCGGTGGGGGAGGGGCGGGGGTATTCAATTGAACAGCATCTTTCTTTTTGTACACGTGTTCAAATTTCCCGCTCGTATTGCTATACTTTACCGGGGCTCTGTTTAATGGCGAAGAAATGACCCTGACCCTAACCTTATACGAATTTGGATCGACCAACCTAACCTACACTGGCGCGGACACATAATGCAGAAACTCCATTTAAACTCACCCTCGTCATAACGTTTGGACTGTAATTACCATTGTCAGAATAGTGACAAGGGCTCGCAGGGGCCACTGTCAGTGGTATAACACCATCAACGACTTTTCAGGCGTACCAACTTGATTCGTAATGGTCCTTCATTTCCTGTAGGTTGCGTGCTCGTACCAAAGTTCGCGAATAAATTCGCCCCTGAGTTTCGTGTACTTGATTTTGTGAAATTATAATTTTTCTTGTGTTCTTTGCTTTGATTTCACGCGGACTGTAAAAAAAAAAAAAAGTGGTAGACTTTTTTTTTCTTTCTTTTATTTTTACTCCTTTCTTTCTTAAGACAAAACAATTGTCGCACCTTCGCATTATTGCAAGTGCTTAACGAGTAGGGTTTTTAAAGTGGCGGTCTGATTTTTTTTTTTCAGGGTCAAACGGCAGGGTGCGATATTAAGGGTTGTACACACAAGAGAGCGATTCTCTGGACACGGGACTTCTCGACGTCCAAGCGACAGGTGGGTTTTTTCGGGGTTTTCGTGGCATGTGGAACTTTAAGGGATGAAACGATTTTTAACATGACCGAATCTTTTGAACCTTTATATTTGAATTTTTTTAACCCTCTTGATTTTTTTTTAATCGAACGTTACGCATTTTTTTGTGTAGTTTACTTTTTTTAATCGTAAGGGTCGTGGGTGGTGGGGCTGCTGGGGAGGGGGGTACTTGGTTGCGCATGCGCCCTTATCCTTGTTTTGTATCGCGAATTTCGACTTTATGGGTCGCAATAAATGCGAGCGAGCATCGATAGTGCAATTTATTGTTAATTTAAAGTGCGCGTCGAATAATTTTCCAAAATTGTAAGTGCAATGGCAGGTGTTACGTAGCTCATAAAATTCTTGAAATTATTACACGTTTCAGAGTTTTCGATGGCCTTTCAGCAAAATGCAATTTCTCTTTAGACCCTAAATCTTGTTTTTAGCTGTTACGCGAATGATGCCATTTGAAATTTTGAATTGAATTTCGAAATATATATATATTTTTTTTATTTTCATTTTCGCGCTAATAATGCATTTCGGAAATCACTAACTCTTTTAGTACTTTGAGTTTCGCTAAATATTTTATTAATTTTCGATATTTAACCTCGCGTTGCGGTAGGTGCTAATTTTTTTTTAAATCTTCTAAAAAAAAAAACATTTCCACGAAATCCTCATTATTGTTATCCGATAAAAAATTCAATTTGCAATTCACTTTGAAATATTTTGATTCCGTCAGTTCACGCTTTCTTAGCTTCTTATACGTTGCTTTGAGTGTTGTGTATACGTATACCCCATCAGTATATAATATGTCACCCGTTAGATATAGATAGCTCGTTATAAATAAATAAAAAAAATAAATAATCGAAAGCCACTAAAAAGCGTCCAAAATAGAGAAACTCGCGATGTAAAAATTTATACCATATTACGTCGCGACATGGAACAAAAAAAAACCTCAATTTTGAAAATTACAAAATAATATTCGTGAAAACATCAATGTAATATTACTATATTAACCCTTTGCACTCCAGCCTAATAAGAAATAGTAGGAACCAGTAACTCCAGAGCTGTATTAGTAAAAAGTGCATGCATTAATGTTTAAGAAAAATGCAGTCGCTACAATTAAACAAACCAATTTATTGTTACATATATTGTATTAAAGCATATTGAAGCTTATAGTTAAAATTAAAAAAAGAAACTTGAGGCTTAAAATTTCTCAAAGTGTGGTATTTTTCAAAGCAATCACCCGTGTCGCAAATGCGGCGACAACGGATTTATTCCTAACATGCGAAATGTCGCAAATGCGGCGACAACGGAGTGCAAAGGGTTAATATTATGAATTCGCGAAATACCGAAATAATATTGAAAAGTTTTGCTGCAAAATCGAATCAAAAAAAAAATCCAATCGTCGCGACGTCCAATATGAAAATTTTGAAATCACGCTTTTTGCGTCCCTTAATCCCCTTTTCAACGTTGCGACATCCAGAAACTGTCGCAGCGAATGTTGATCGTGCGAACGAGCTTTGACGGTGGGGTTGATAGGGGTACGGGGGGGGGGGGAAGACCCGGGGGGGGCCCAACTGTCCCCCTTCATCCTTTACAACTCTACATTCTACAAGGTACAAAGTACGAAGCTACTACCGAGTACAGATGATGCTTTGGTCGCCTCATGAAAACGATCCTTTCACGGAGCTTAAATGCTCGACGCCCGACCGAAGGAAATTTCCGTCTTGGAGATAAGTATAGTTCGAGATAAGTTTAATCTACGTAATCCTAACTGATCCCCGTTCGTTCGGCTGCTGGATAATCCGGTGGGATGTGGATTACTGCGTCAACGATCACTCGGCGTTACGTCTTTGCCCGTCCTGCGTCCGATTCGTTGGATCCCTTATCTACTGATAACTCGACGTTTCGGCTGGACCGAAAGTAAAAAAATCGGCGTTTGTCGCGCAAGCACGGAGGATACAAAAATTTTGAGGATAAATTTGACTTTCGAAAAGGATACAAAAATTTTTCATCTAATTTCTCAACACGTGTTCGCGCAAATTTTTTTAAGGAATTATATTTTAATGAAAAAAAAATTTTAATCGAAGATCTTAGGTCAACTGCATAATTCATAATTAACGAATCAGTTTATCTTCGAGGCAATTATTGAAATTTTTGGGTGAAATGATGTAATAATTAATGACGATAATAATAAATTAAATAAGAATAATAAATAAGGGTCGATCGTTATTTCATTGGCAAACGTTGAATAATGAATTTTTATGCGTGGATAAAATTATTTTGTTTATTTTGCAATTTTCGGCAATGGCTATGTTATTTCATTAGCAATTTATCGCAATGACGTTACGCGCTCATTGTTTCGTGATTGGCTTCCAATTGTATCGTCTTGTTCAAAGATGCGAGTACAACGGGCTACGTGGAGTTGGGAATTTTTTATTTTATCTCTTTTCAAATTTTCATATCGTTCTTCCCCTTCTCTCCCTTTTCTTCGTATTTTTTTTCTCTTTTTCTTTTCGTGCGCGTGGGCTCGAAAAAATAACAGTACGATCGCGTTCACGCATCGACGCACCCGATGCCGAGACTGTTCGGTTAGAAAATGCGCTGTTATAGTCACCAGAGGGAAGTTTCGTCGAAATTTATGGAACTCGAAAACGTGGAAATGAACAGGGGATGAGAGCGAAAGGGATAGAGAGAGAAGGGAGGAAGAGAGAGAGAGAGAGAGAGAGAGAGAGACAGACAACATCGATGCATGGGACTTGAACGTGAAATGAGAAAAAAACCGCAAGCATCGTTTGCCTGGAATTAATAAATGGTAAACAGAATAAAAATCGACGACGCGTTAACGGGACTTTCATCGAAAAGACGAACTTTTGAAAGCGGTTGTATTTCTTTTTTTTTTTTCATTTCTCACGCGTCTTTCAGATTTTACTTCGACTTCGTGGTCTTTTTGCCAGGAAAAATTTACGCGTCCGATAAAAATTGTCCGATACCGTAGTGCGGTGTACAAAAAAAAAAAAAAGAAAAAAAAATGTTGGAATATTTACGTAGCAAGTTATTGAATTTTTTTTCCTTCGCTTTATTAATTCCCAATGTATCGGCGATTGAAGAAGAAGAAAAAAAAAATTTCACCAAATTTTTTTTTGCCATTTCAATTACTGCCGACGCCTCCTTCAATTTGAAAAAGGTGCGCCGTACCGAGACGTATGAAATCGCGCGAACTCGTTTACCCTTAAAGCTGAACGAAGACTCGAAGTAATCGTCCGTAATCCTCTTTATACATTTCGCAGGATTATATCGGAGGAGGGAAGGATTTTTTCAGCAGCGAAAACGAGGTGACTAACGAGCATTATTTCCTATCGACAGAGTACGCATTTCTTAATCAGTCGTATTAAATTATTTATTCCTATTTTTTTTTTTTTTTTTTTAAAGATTTATCTTTTTTTTCTCAACAAGCAATATAGTCAAACGGTAATCAAAATTCACAGTCGTATGAACGTGCGAATGTAAAATTTTTGAAAATTTTTTTTTCCTTCAAAATCTACACCGAATCCATTTCAATAAATTTGGACAAAGGGTCAAGCTCAATGGGTTCCCTCTACTCATTTTCCCAACTATCCAGTCACTAACTGGACCCGCTACCTGTCTCATGCCCAAATGCCATAACACACTATAGCAAAAGTGGTAACAGTAAATTCACGTTAATGGTCAGCCAAATGAAGACATTATGTAAATATATTTGGACTCTATTGGACAAAAGGGAATTTCACGTGTACAGCTTTAGGTATACGAACAACGATAAATAATTACTCTTTACCAATCTACGAGATCGTTAATCTCTTCTTTGGTAATAAAAATTATTCAATGATTTATTGAAAATTTATCAATTCATTATCAGGCACATATATCTGTATGTATTTTCAATTATCGCATAACCTGCTTATCTTACCAACGATTTACGATTGAATTTTAATCATTGCTAGATGCAAATTAGCGAATACCCGTCGACCCCTTCCCTTCGAATCTGTTTGTTCCCCTTTGCCTCGTATATTCGCTAATACGGCAATGCGAATTCGCGAAAACGTACGGTAAAAGCGATTCATTTCCGGGCAATTCGATAAAATTGCACTCAATGCCAATCGCAACGAGCCTCTCACGTACGACAGATAATACACGCGCGCACACATACGAGCGGCCAAGCAAACGTTAAATACTCGCGAAAGTGGGTGACGTATAATCTGCACATACGGCCGGGGGCTGTTAAGTAATGCGAGACTGTTATATCAGTATTACGAGATTTGAAAGGGAGGGGGGTTGGCAAAAAATAAAAATAAAACATGTGTGTATCGCAATCGTAAAAAGCGTTCAAAAAACCGAGAGAAATGGGTCTAGGCTTGTATCAAGCTTTTTTGCAATATATATATATATATATATATATGTATGCACATATAGGTATCCAACCGTACGTCGTGTTATGACGCAACTGTGCATTCACGTTAAATACATATTTTCCAACTACTAAGAAGCTTAACGCTGCTTTTGCAGAAGAAATTTACTGCATTGCACGTATGAAGTAACTGCAGCAAGTGCATCCTTGCTAGAATGCACTTTAGCCATCTGGTGCATGCAAAGAATTATACAGTGCACGAAGACTGAACGTTAAATGGATTTGCGTAACGCGAGACACTTAATTCTCCCTTGTGTTTGTAGTCTGGTGGATAAGTATTATTTTATGGGGGGGGGGGGGGGGTATCGATCACTATGGAATCATAGGGGCTGAAATTCAGTATCGATCTGTTCGATTGGCCTTTGTGTACTTAGTCTCCTGTCTTCGTGCTTTGAATAAATATTGAAACTGAAATGTTAATTAGACCGACACTCGTGGTACTTTCAGGTCGGTATTGGATATAATGAGATATTAAATACAAGTATTGATTTTCGAATCGTAGATGGGCGGAAGTGGGTGAATTTGATTGTTTGAATTTTCGAGAGGCATCAAGCACGCGTCTCTTTAATGATGATTAACGAACTAGAATTTGATTTGAGCGTAATGAATAATTGACATTTTTTTTTTAAATTTGACATTTTTTTTATTCGCTCTGGCACACTGGGGCAGAGGAACGATTGAACGTGCCGGGGAAATGCGGTATTTTTTTGTTGTTGGAAAAGTCATTAAAATGTAAAATGCAAGGTTTTTTTTTTATTTCGAATTTTCACGGAAAAATTTAGGGTGCTTTTTTTTTTAATGATTAAATTCCTGAGCGATGGAAAATGGCGGTGGCATACTGGGATTTCGCGAAACAGCGGGGATTTAGAAAACTTTTTTTCTTAACCCACAGTACGCCGATGAATCGTGATAAAAAATTCAAATTCATCAGGCAACTTTTTTTTTTTTCTTTCTTCCTCTAAGGAAACTCGTAAACTCGATTTACAGATTTTGACGATAGCCCGCACAGCTGTTATTAATTTCTCTCTGTCTCTTTCGCGTTGCTCTTGTCGCGCTTAAATATCTTACTTCTGTTCATTCGCCAAAAACCAGTCATTTCGATGCCCCGAAGACCGCAAGGAATATCGTTATCGCAAATAAATCTTCATAATTACAACGAGAGCCAAGAGCAAATATTCCCTTAGATTGAGATCCAAAAATTTTTCCCCGAACCCAAGTGAAATTTTTCCCCGTAATTAAAAGTCATTAACAATCATTTCCAACGTCACCGAGAGCCAAAATCATAATGAATACAAAGGCGACAAAAAAAAACCCCAGTACCCAAAAAAGCAATCTAATTAACCAAACATTTGACAGTTACCCCATCCCATCCTAAAAAATTCCCAAAATTCAAAAATCCATTAACTATTTTTAAATTTTCACCAATTCACCCCGTCCTTTCTTATTTTAATTGCTACCACCCCCTCCCAACCCCAAATTCTAAACATGCAATCAACCCCTATCTCCCTTATCAGCACCAAATAAAATTTACCCAAAAAGACGTACAATCACGAACAAAACTTTTCTCTGTCGCACCCTTCCCCCCCGCCTCTTCCCTCACCCACCATTTCACTACCTCAATTTCCTAATCTTATTTTCCAATCCGAGACAGTCTCAACTGCTCTGCTTGCTGCTTCCTGAAACGACTGCTAAGTGAATTGAGCAGTGAAACCGGATTTCAAAGGATTTTCTGTCTATCATAATATAACCTCCCCCCCCCCCCCCTAAGAAAGAGCAGTCGATACCCCCAATTGTCACCGTATCCAGGAACGTCCCGTACTTCGTATGTCTCTTATCCGATCTCATCCCGCAGACCGACACTCAGTCTGCCAGCATTCTTTTTCTTTTTACATTCCTTCACCTTCCCTTTAACCCATAAGGGTTAAGGGTTACCCACAACGCACTAGACTCATTCCACGTATTTCAGACAGTCCGCGCTTTGCGTTTTACGTTATCCGTATTTCTCACACAAAGGCCGGATATTCAATTTCGCTTCCCCTCTTCCCCCCCCCCCCCCTACCATCATCCCTCTTGCACGTTACTGGCATTCCCATAATCCACCGCGAAGAATACGTCTACTTATCCTGGCATGTCATTCGTCACCGGCGACGCCGACGCCGACGCCATAGCATACACGTGACGTAGCCCTCACGAAGCTCGAGCTTACGCGAGACGATCGAATTATACGATACATTTTCGGATTCCATTGACACCTTGGCAATAACCTAAGTGCTCGGAATTGACTTCGAAGAGATGGGGGGAGGATGTTTGCTTTGTTCTCTTTTCTTTTTCATTTTATCTTTTGTTATTCGGTCTTGTAATTTTTTTTTAATTTTTAATCTTATACAGGAACTTTACGTTCGTTACACGTTAACTTAATGACGCTACACGAGAAGCAATGTTTACCTTTGCTCTGGTGATTTTTCAAGTTTCTCATCCCCCTCTTACCGACTTTTGTATGCTTAATGAGCATCGTTACGATTCAAGGTCTAGTTATAATATATATATATATATATATATATGTGTGTGTGTGTGTGTAGCTCATTATCAGGGTATTACTTTAATTATTTTCTCGGAAATAAAAAGCACCCCTGATACCTATAAGGTCTTGAAAATATATCGATCCACGTTTTTTGGTTCAGCGCTATTAAATAATTTTACTAACGCCGGGTTGTCGCCAGATTTATAATTATCAGAAGACGTCGCTTTATATTCCCTGAGAATCAAAAAGTCGTGACTCATTTCACACTGTTTCTATGGCAACACTCGGTTAGCAGATACAGATAATATTCGATTAGAGGATAACATTAATTTTCAGGAACTCTGATAACTGGAGAATATTTAAATGTATTTCGCTAAAATAAATGCACGGAGCATCTGGTAAAATTTACGTAGAAAAAAAAAATGTCGAATCAGCTGACTTATCAGTGGCCTTCTGTGTATCTTAAGAATTTCTTTGATCGTTCAAATTTTTGTAGAATAGAAATTTGGACTTTGTGGTATTTTTTTTTATCTTTTTCAATTTTTCGTTATTAATTTTAATCCTTATTCGAGGACTTTTTTGACTTTTCAATTTATTATCTGGTGCTTTGTTAAAGGATGGGATAAGAGAAGCATCTCCTGAAATTTTGTGCCACTACGTAGGTCAATGACCCTTAAGGCACTTTTATATATGGGAGGGGGCGACGTACTCTGTGTCTTTGGAGGGGGGAGGGGTGCCATTTCACTTTCACTTTCGAGTGCTTTCTTTCGCGACTCAAGGAATTAGATATATTCGTCTAAGTGTACACTTATTTTTGGAGTGCCTCTTCGACGTCGGCGTCGGCGTCGGTGTCGGCGCCGGCGTCCAACTTACTACTTCGGGATGATAAAGGCAATGTTGTATGAAATATCATTCGCGAATGAGCTTTTATAATATTATTACTTAGAATAAACATTATTGGGAAATCCTTGGGTGTTGATTCAGTGACACGTGGGAAAATAGTCTCGGGTGACGTCACGATGCAAAGGGACGACTGTACAGTTTTTCTTTTTCGATAGCGTAAATACTCGTAAAATGGACATGAGATATATTTAATTTTTTTAAAAATATTCAGCCTGATCATTTTTTGGGGTTTTTTTTTTCTTTCAGTTTCCTTACAACGCAATTTCGTTATTTCATTGTATCTGGATTTTATAAGAATTTATTAGCCAATTAATTAATGAGACAGGACGTGACGTCAAAATCCTGTTGACTAATTCAAATATTCTTTCTGTCGTTTCTTTTTATTTTCAACAAAATTATTAGACTGTCCGTCTAGACTGCAGTCTATATCTATGACTTTTATTCGCACTTACCACTTACCACGCACGGTCAGCTCGATTCGAACAGTGTTAATAAAAGACAGTCACGTTACAAATGGACCACTCTGTATATTTTGGATTCGTTCGACAATCTATCCATTAAAAGCACCACTCCACTTCGAGGATTATTGATTTATTTGCTTCTGATTAATTTTTTTAATTTATATCCGATTGACGTATTCCGTGTATACATACATATATATATATATTCGTTGTTGATATAAACAAAAATTGTTAAGGATATTTAAAAAAAAATTCACGTCCATTAGCTAAAGGCAAACAAAAAAAAAACCTTTACCGGATTCCTTCGGTACTTAATCGAAATTTTTCTCCTTTTCGAATCGCGCCAATAGACGTCAGCACCGTATCACATTTTAAATCCATCGAGTTCCTCGTGTCGATTAAAGCTCTGAACGCTTTCAATTTTCTTAGAAGCTAATTCGTGTACGGAAAGGGAAGAGAAGAAAAAAAGGAAAATAGACGAAGGAAAGTTCCTAGAAAATGAAGTGAAAGTTATGGAAAGGGGAAAAAGAAAAAGAGTCTAAATCGATACAGCCGTATGAGATACGCTAGACTGATAAAGAAGAAAATTATTCTCGACTACCACGATGAACTACTACGTCGAGCTGGCAGCAGCAGTGAAGTCAGGCAGTCGAGTGGCCAGACAGAAAGTCGAAGAAACAGACAAAGTTCGAAGAAAGGGGAAAGCACGAGAAGACAGTTCGGCCCTGAGAACAACGACTATTGTAAGTGTCGGCTTTCTTCGTGAAAACTGAACGATCCTTACCGAGGGTCAAAAAGCGGCACTTTCGTCTATTTTTTTTTTACATACAAATTTACGTATGTACATCGCGAAACGTCTTTTATTGCTTCGACTGGTCCGGCCGATGAAAAATTACGGCAAATCTTCCGAAGGTTGTCCATCTTGTCTACCGACCGTGAAACTCGATACGAATGACCTTGAAAAATATTCCTCCACGTCATTGGGGGGGGGGGGGGGGGGGGTAAATTATTATGTGACCTTGAAACTTCTGACCGATTTATATTGCCCACCTACGTACAATGGCTATGCTGCGTGGCTTGTAAATTTGAACGACCCTTTGACTCGTCAACGATTTACACTTATATACCCGTTAACCACATTTTAATGAACTTGGAAGATGAAAGTTTTTGGATAAAAAAAAAAAAAGTTTGTTTTTTTCGTACAGCATCAACGCAGATAATAACATTCAAGGTATCTCGATCTTTGAAGATTACGTTATAGATGACGCTCGGTAACCTTGCGTAATACACTCTGAACTTTCGTAACGTGAAAGCGTCTCTTTGCTCTTTGGCCGCGGGCCCATATACTATACTTCGCTTCAGTTCACATGAAGCGAATTTCGAAGTTCCCTTCGGTAAGCTGTTATACAGTCCTTAACCGTGGGACTGTGTTATTATCTAATTTACGACGTCAGATAAGACTCAGTTGCGCGAACTATGTCCATAAGGACGCGTCTCTTGGCGAGAATGAATAATGAATTTTCCTATGTTGACGTCTATGGACTCTTTGACGCACAAGCGAAACGTCTAATTTTCTCACCTCTTTTGCCACGTGAATTTCAGCTTGACGAATTTTCGTACGGAGTTTACATCCGCCATCTTGGATATTACGTAGGTTATATTTGATCATGGTAATACAAGTTACGTGCAAGTCGTATGTTTGATATTATAACTCGTCGGAGTATTCTCAACGAGCTACCGTATGACGTAACATGGAAATTTCACAAGTCGCATTTCTATGTAAGAATTTATCTTTGAAAATTTCGCAGTCATCGGTGCATCCTGATCCGATGCGGGTTAACGTGACGTTAACGATCGAAGACAATACAAATTTTACGAATATTATTTCGCAAATTCGTAAATCGTCGATTCCTCAATCTCAAGACAGGTTTACGTAATCGCGTGCGAATCGTCATTCTCGAGACGAGTAAATTTTAGGCGTAAAATTTATTCCGTGAGATACAAATATCGATCTTTAATTCTCCCGGGTATCTGTTGGGGTATCGATACCTTTTTTTTTTTTTTTTGTTACATTTTACACTGGACACACATGAAGCGTAACACGCGACCATCGCTTACGTAGTTTTCGAGGTAAATTACTGGGAGCGTCGAAGTCTTTCTAAACAAATTCCAAGCTTAAATAACGATTGCGAAATTTGTAGACTTTATTTCTGTTCGGTGAATTGAATAATTTTTTTTTGATTTTTCAAAATAATATAAACCTCGATTAAGCGTCAGTCGCGCGATAGCCAGTATTGTATTACTTTACTGGTCATCAGATTTGTTTCGGGCCAAATTAGTAATAAAAAAAAAAAAAAAAAAAATGTATCCTATATATATGAATTTATTTTTACACGTATGTACATGTGTATATGTAGAAAAAGAGATAGGTCGTGAGAAACTATTGGTCTGTGGATCGGCAATAGGGGAGTAAGCCAAAGTATGAAATTTAGTGTATGTTGGTACGCGTGGTTCCGTTCCACGTAATGCTGGCCGTTATCTAACAATGGAGCCTCCATAGAGCGCCGGGCATAAACCACTCGAGCAGCCCGGGGTGCCTTGGCTGTCTGGCTGGCGGGAGGCAATACCTACTGGCGGAAGGTGGAACTACACTCAGCACCATTACTGTTATTGCTATGTATAGATACTAGGAACTTCCCGGTCTAGATATATTTTTGTATGTATACGTATAGAATTGTACGTATGTGGTCCGACTGCATACGCCTTACGCATATCACCTACGGGTGTGTGTAAGCGAGCGTAACTATTCTGCCACCAGCAACGGCAGATTTTGCACATGAGAAACGATATGTTGCCTGACTGTACAGTCCGCCATGTTGACTCGGTAAATATTCGCGTGTTGTATCTTTGCCTATGTTATTCTTGCGAGTGATCGCATTTCACATTTTTTGAGTATAATGATGCGAATTTGAAAAAAAATTTCGAATCGCTTGGTTTTTTTTTTTTGGAAAATTTTCTTTTTAACGGTAATGCCAGAAGTATTAGTATTGTCACTCGGATAAGCGAGTGACAATACTAATATAAATTTGACTCTCATTTGGAACGTTGCTTGTAGGTTTTTTTTTTTAATGAAAACTAGTTCGATACTATCTGCCAATAATTTTGCCAAAATAAATACTTCCTTTTGCAATTTTGATCGTGTATTTTAGTTTTTCGTCTCAAGCAGGGGCGGGGGGGGGGGGTGTAAATGGGTTGCAAATAAAAAAACGAAAATTTAACATTGCGATCCGATTAACAACGTGTCACCAGGTACAGAATCTCAGGTGTAAGCAAGTTCGCAAATAAAATTTATGTAAAACTTTGCAAATGCGAATCTGCCGTTTAGCGTGAAAATGACTTTACAGAAATTTAAGAGACCCCTGCGTTAACCGACTTTTCGACGCTAATGTCTCCGGGCATTGTAAACTCAATTTATCAATTTGCAAAATACACAGTGTGACGCGGAAACAGGTATAGTACGTAGTTATATGTGGTTAGACATACGGGGTGTTCAAGAAAAAGATGAGCGAAACATAAAAATTTTCTTCAAAATCTCCTTATCGTAATGAAAAGTAATAATAATAATAACTATAAAGGCGTACTTTATGAAAAAAAAAAAATGTAACTCAAATTAAACACATAATTTTCATCCCCCTCGTTTTCTTCGTTAAAAAGATGTCGCGCGTTAATGATGCAATTTCCACGTACAGGTAAACACGTAAATATATATATATATATATACACACACACACACACAAATACCACTATATATCATACAGCGTAAATGCACGCTGTAGCGCATTAAGGCAGAGACGTCTGACTGCAGTCAGAATCTTCACAATGCACGATGTAAACACTCGACGACGACGACGACGACGACGACGCACCCTGGCGACGTAGAATTGAAACAAAGGAGTCGGAAATTGCGTCACACACACCGTCGACAATTACGAGTCTCATTCGGTAGCGTTTCCGGTTGCCTTCCTCGTCATTCTGGAACAGAGCAATTGCTCTTTTGTCTGGTGCTGGTGCGTTTCATTTAACGTGAGTTATAACGTCACATGGGAAGCAGGGTAGGAAAAGTACGTCGCACTTGTTACACAGGGTAAAGCGTTTTTGGGCTTTGTAGGTAAAAGCGAATTATTGCGAAGAATAAGTTAAACGTTGAACAAAAAAAAAATTTTTTTTAATAGAAATTTTTTTTTTTTTTTAGTAAAGTATATCAACAATATACGATATAGGACACCGTCGGTGAATAACGTGTTGGACAAATGATTATTTCAGGTCGGACAGACCGTGTACCGGTATTACGCAATTAACCGAATTCACGACGTGCTGGTTCTAACGAAACGACATTAATTGTTACAAAATGGCCAATGTGCATAAACTAACGTCCGCGTGCTAGGTGGGAAGCGGGAAGCAATACCCGGATTCTAGGTCTACTAGACTTTGTACCTATGTATTCCATAGGACATAGGAACTGTCGCAGTGCGGCCACTATGGTATGTAAAAGAGCTGACCCGTCAGCGGAAATGGCCAAGGGAGAGAGAGAGAGAGAGAGAGAGAGAGAGAGAGAGAGAGAGAGAGAGAGAGAGAGAGAGAGAGAGAGAGAGAG
>JASANN010000246.1:1430716-1524538 GCA_031762395.1 Calameuta pygmaea
GAGAGAGAGAGAGAGAGAGAGAGAGAGAGAGAGAGAGAGAGAGAGAGATAGAGAGAGAGAGAGAGAGAGAGAGAGAGCGAGAGAGAGAGAGAGAGAGAGCGAGAGAGAGAGAGAGAGAGATAGACAGATAGAGGGAACAGAGAAGATCTGGGGAGCATTAGGGAGCAAAGGAGCGAGAGAGAAAATTTTCGCCAGACGAAAGCACCGGAATGGGTGGTTGCTGGTTTGAGAGAACGAGAGCGCTGCTGTGTGTGCGAGAGAGAGAGAGAGAGTGTCTAAGGGATGCTGGATAGGGTAACAAGGGTGCCACCACCATGGCGAGAGGAGCGAATAGAATAGAAAGAGAAATAAGTAAAAGGGCACGAAAGTTAGCTCGGATACACTGTAGAACTTAAAACCAGTCTTTATTAACTTCCGTTCATTGTTCTCGCGGTAGACTCAAATTGAAATGATTCCTTTTAATTTTTACAAAAATTCGGTCTACGGGTTTCTCCGTTAAAGGGGGGATGTTTAATGTCGGTCATTGGTTTATGTAATTTTTTTATTTTTTTTTTTCTTAATTGATCCGACGTCAAGCGATTTCATTCATAGTTTTACGAGTTGTAACGTACAAGGGGGGCGGGGGGAAAAATCTTTTTTTTGAAATTCGAATTTTTTTTTTAAGTCGTACGTAACGCTGCAATTTAGTGGATATTCAATCGTTAGGAAATCGTTTTTGAGGAATTTCAATATTGGTCTTCTCTTTTCCTATACAGAATGTCCGTACTGCTCTGGTTAATGATAAAATTTGAAAAAGAAAATTTTTTTTCTTTTTTTTAGTCGTTTTCTTAAATTTACGTTAAATACCTGTCGAATAGTACTCATAGCTCGAGCGTGAATCCGTCATATTATATATAGTGAATGGATAAAGCCAAGAATTTTTCAGTTTCCCGGGTCGCGTTATTCGCATTAGCGATAGGTGGGTGGATTTCGAATTTCCATGTTCAATTCGAAAGGAAAATCCCCAACCGTATGTTTACGTCTCCCCCTATTTCTCAGCCACCCCTCTGCAATTCTCTAGCTTTCCAGTACCCAGCTCCCCCCCTTTGTTAGGTAGGTAAATTTCTTGAGAACTTATGTAAGTGGGATCAGTAGGCTAGGCCGGTTCATGAATTTATTCACAAGTAGTAATATGTATAAGGACCCCCCCTCGCCCCCCGCCCCCCCCTCAGCCGCGGAGCTCTTTGATAATCGCAGGATTTCAAAACCCGTATAACTTGCACGTGATAGCAGCCACATTGATTACAATGGATAGGAATGAAATTTGGATACAAAAAAAAAGACATTTAGACAATTTGCAAAAAAGTAAAAATAATATGAAATACATATATATATATACATATATTAATTTTTATAAAGTAATAATTTTTGTAAAAATACGCGTCAAAATTTTATATTTAATTTTAACCTACGTTAAACTTCTATATAGTCTGCCCGAATTTCGTGAACTACTAGCGCTCCGTTACTATATCCACAGCTAATTCTACGGGATACGGCCAGATGGCGCAACGTACGTTAACTTTGGTATTCAGAATTGAGATTAAGTTGTCTTAATTTCAATTTAAACGTAATCCGTTAGTTAGTCAGATACCTCCGTGGCTGTTTCAAGGTCTACGCCAGGACTAAAAAGTATTACGTGGCTTCCAGCGGAAACTAAGTAAACTAAGTTATGCGTCTGAACAATCCCGAGCTGGATGGGTAGTTTGGCTTAGGTCATTGGCTACCTTGCCGCGCATTCATCAACGTTAGTCTTTTCATTTAAATTCGAGAGAAAAGACGAATAAATTGACTTCGGAACGAGTTTCTCGCTGATATCCGAGTCCACCTATATAGGAATGGCAAATCAGTAAGTGGGCAGTGGAATTTCAGGTTAGGTTGAACCTTTACGCGGATCAGCATATAACATATAGGTTAGGAAACACACAGACACACATATATATATATATATATATATATAAGTAAAAATGTTCAATAAAAAATCTAAAATCTTATAAAACCTGCGAATTAAATATTGACTATGAGAAATCCGCAAAACTGTTATAAAATAAAAAAAAAAAGGCTTATCGATAAGACGAAGATAATTCCCAAATGTCTTAAAATCTTACAATAAGAACTCCAGATAGTAAAATTAATTTTAAATAAAATTGACCTGATTCCTCGCTATCGTACCAACGCCTAAGTGCATTACATTTGGCAAAGTCTATTACTCAGTGTTCGCGCATGCGCGTCCAGCTCAGTTTCAAACTAGCCCGGAAGTCGACGTTATATCCGGCAATAAAATCGACCCCGCCTACATAGATCACAGGAGACTTTTATAAAACGATGCGGAAAGTATTTGAACGTATTCGCAAGTGGTAGCCACTGGCCGAACCCAATGGTGCTTTTCAACGGCGCTTCAGCCATTAAGCTAATATCGGGATGTCGCCGCAATGCAGAAGCCCCGAACGATCGGTTAATAAAAATCACAAGCGATCAATTTCTATCCCGTGGATCAACCAGGCCTCGATATATCCTGTAAAATGAATTTATCGACCGTCGATTTATTTTCTACATACTCGACGTCGTGCGTCCGTTTAATATATAATAAATTATATAAATTTTTTTTTACCTTTATTTATAATCCGAATCGAGCATTATTCCCCCTATGTAAATCAATATTTAATCACAGCCCATTTACCATATATTGTTATGCAAATTTGAATGTTATTCGTGATAAAAATATTATATATCTAATATTAATGGCAACCATCCCTTTTCGAGCTTCTGTACGATTTTCCATCGTAACCGGAAATACCAAAAACT
The DNA here is from genome assembly GCA_031762395.1 of Calameuta pygmaea. Lineage (NCBI taxonomy): Eukaryota > Metazoa > Arthropoda > Insecta > Hymenoptera > Cephidae > Calameuta > Calameuta pygmaea. The sequence continues at coordinate 1,433,558 of JASANN010000246.1, forward strand.
TTTTCCGTCATGGCGGCAAGCTTTGAACGTAAAAAATTCTTATCGGTACGTCGCGACGCTTAGAACGAACTATGCATGTTATGTGTATATATGTATATATATATATATATATGTCGCATCAGGTAATCCACGCTCTTGCACTGCTTTACAGTGCTTTGCAACCCCGTGAGGTACCCTCGGCTCTATACCAGGAACGTGATACAATTTCCAGGATAGCGACGCCGCCCGACGCCTTCGAGAGATTCTCGCCAGTAGAAAATACTGGATCCGCAGTTGCAGCCTCTTGGTCCTGGAGACATTTTCCGCCACGATAACAATCTAAACTGGAAACTCTTCTTCAGACTGAATTATTCTATATGCCACCCTTAGGAGCGTCGTAACGTTACAAAATATTTATTTTCATTCTCGAATAACAAAGTCACGTAAAATTGTGTAATTTCGAGAAAAATTGTAGAAATAAAAAGTTCTTTACATAATTTTATAAACAATTTAAATCCTTCGCTATGGAGCTTCTTCAAATTCACAGCGTGCCCTGCCGTCATATTGCGCCGTTAAATAGATCCATTACTAATTGACGCGATACACTGATAACCCGAAACTGATCAATTCGCCTATGGGCAACGTGACGATTCGATATTTGATAAGGCGCCATCTTATCGTCTAACACGTATTACTGTATTCGCTCTGTATCATCAAGTCTCCTACCTACGTCAGCATCACGTAACTATAACTGTATATACCATATAGGGACTAAATACAGAAATTAATTTGAGCTCAAATTATCGATCGTAAATAATTTCGATTTTGATCGATGACGCATTTACATTGTAATTTTTTTTTTTTCGTGACAATAACCTTTTTTTTAATACTATAAGTCTCCCAACCGTACGACGTAATTTGTATGTTAAACTAATTGACCCCTGTATACACACCTACGGGGTTGTAGTACTAGAGAACGTTATTACAGGTAATGCATGTTAACTGATTAACGCGTACAAACCGTAATCAGGTAAAAGCTGTCATTAGCACATCGGCTATAGTCGCCGTAGTCAGCGTTCCAATTGTAGAAAGGCCATTCGGGGATCCGTAATTATAACGCGTGGATGTCGACGGTCCCTTTTATCTGATGAAAGATAAAATAATTAATTCGATTAGGCATCGTCACGCAATCGCGCCAGTCAATTAAATCGAACCAAAAGCCAACGGTGCGTCGGGATATAAAATTGAAAAAAAAAAAAAAAATCATAAACACCCCCCTATAATAATAACAATAATTTTTCCATGCGTTAATATAGACAATATAGAATATCGATAAGACAATAGATAATTTCCAAGTATCCACAGTCTACCGTCCTTATATTTCCATACGCTGTCCAGCCGTAATCTCAGTAAAAGATAACAAGATAACAGAAGTATCTCGTATAAATAATGCATATCTCGTGCGGGTTGCGTATGCCTTACGCAAGTGTATAGCAGACGAGTATATTTATGTCAACCATAAATAAAAATTGTTGGACGAAAACGACCCTCCCCTCGTCCCCTTAGAGAGCAGGTCGCCTAAACTTTCACCCCCTAAATATTCCTCTTCCTTTGTCTTACCGGTAAGATTTACGCGAAGACATAAAAATGTCGCTACCATGCCATCCTGGGGAGTCTGCATGCTCAACCCCCTGCCAACCCTTCGCTGCCAACCCTTTCCCGCTACTTACGTTTGATAAGCCTAAAAATGTCTTCTCACGCGGCTCCTTAAATTTCTTTAAGTTTTCTCCAGTTAACCCAACCTAACCTGAAAACATTCCCTGAACTCGCCACCACCCTTGAAACGAAGGACGATTCCTCTTTGAAAGGAGGTACGAGCTCCTTTCTTTGTAATCGTCCAGTAAACTTTTCACGACAGAAAAGCGTTTCCGTTTCCGGCAACTTTTCGCGTTCTCGCAAATCCTTTTTAAAGGTCGTTTTGTGTAATTTTTTTTTTTTTCCTTCAGGATAACAATAGGGTTTTTTTCAGGATTCGTAATTGGATAGACACTGCTACGTTAATAGATTTAGTCGATTTAATTTAAGTTCCTGCTTAGGGGTGCTTTAGGTCTCGCCTATACCTCTGTCCTATACTTTTTAACGATACGGTACCGATAAGTGTGTGTACCGTGTGAATGGGACTTTAGGTTAACATGGAGATGGGTTCTGAATACGCGTGACTATATATATATATACATACATGCAGGCGTGTCGTGATAATCTTACGTATTTATCGTGGCGACCGGTTAAGCGTGTTTTCGCTCGAGGCTTATAAAAATGGAAAGAAGAAAAATGACGGGTTTTGATGCAGCGACGGCGTAACTGCTAATTCAAAGCCGTCGTACCGTCCGCGTACGAAACTTACACTCTGCGATCTTCGTAATCATTTTCAAAGGGCTGAATGTATGATTAGACGAAATTTTTGTTTCCCACCGTTGCCAGCCTAATCACTATGATTTTAGTGAAAAATCATGGATTAGATCGTTCTTAAATATTCACCTGTCAATTTCCTCCTTCTCCCCCCCCCCCTCCCCTCTTTCCCTGACCACGTGGTCGATTCCATCTTTTTTTTTTCTTTGCTATCGCGCATGCGCCTCTGCTTCCTTCCTTCCCTCCCCGCAGTAGTCACAACAACCGCTTATTTACATTCTATACAGAAACTCGAGCGGAATTTCTTATGTTGGTATTTATTCAATTAGCGTTACGCCTCCTACCAGACACTCGTCCTACCGATAAATCGATACTGACGAAGGCCGATGGTCTTCCGTGATAATAGAGGGTATCGAGTCTACGAAAAATAGTTTTTCGTAGATAACCAATTAGGGGCTGATTGATCAATGCGATAATAAAGCCAAGGGAAATTTGTGTATAGAATTTTTTTTTTTTTTACTCAAGGGATGATTTACGTTGGTACGAAATGACTTTATGGAATTAAAATTATTTTGAAAATATTTTATAAAAGTTTGGGATCTTACGTTATTGATTGATTGAAAAGTAGGTAACTTTTTTTTTAAGATATTTGTACCCGCTTTAATAGTCATTATTAATTTTTAAGGCAACTCCTTTCGATACTCATGCTTGTACTCCGTTTTTCAGGCTTTTTATACCACTTATACAATCCGCAGTAGGGAAAATCCTTCAACAGCCAGACAGGGGCACGAATCATTTTTCACGACGCTAATTAAATCAGTTCCACTTTACGATTCATCGTTCGCAGCAGTCGCGAAAGAAGTCGAGCTCTCTCGAGCTAATTGCCCGTAAAGGTCTAATTAATTAATCCGTGGTACAAAATGCAACGTGATGAGGCGATAAAGGGGGTCATAAAATGTCAGGGAGATGGGGTCGCATAGAGGGGATGGCTAAAGGACGTTTAAATTTGCCCCAGCGCATTTTTGTCGGACAGTTCCGTCCTTTTTTTTTTTATATATACATAAAGAGTCGCTTTATAACAGATCGTAATTAGTCGCACGTGCTAAATAATACAGCATGGAGATACGAACGTGTTTTGTGCGTTTTAAAGCCGCGTCTGACCAGTGCGTGACTATTTTCACTTTTGTCAATTTACCCAAGTAAATGTACTGGGGGGATCATTATTTTTTTAATTAAGCCTCAATGGATGTTAATAAATCATTTATGCACCCATGTCGTTTACGTAACATGTAATAATGGAACTACCCTTATCAGCCATAGCGTTACGGGGAATGGCTATAGTTGCATACGCGAGTATAAATTGAAAGTGCTGAAAGCCATTAAGTAGAAATGCCATTGGCAGATAAACCAAAAACGCGTGTTGTTGAAATTTGGAAAATATCGATTTTGAGATTAGGTATATCGTTCGTGGGGGGGTTACTGTGATTACGTGAAATTTTTTTTTAAATTCATTAGTAAATCGGATAACGAGAATTCGTAATGTAGTTAAGTTTATTTATCGACGTGGAGAGGATTGCAGCAAATTTGGAGCTAATACTTTTTGCATAGAGTCTATTGTTTTGTTTTCTTTTTATTTTTGGGTCTATTGCGGGATTCTTGAAATTTCTAAGAGAAAGGAGGTTCTTGAAACTTAATACAAGAAATGGTTAATTTCAAAGAAAGGCGTTATGTCCATTGAATTTCTTGGGAATTAAAATTACTTTCATTTCGCTTCTCGTTCTGAATAAGCTTCCTGTAAATTTCTTGTACTTGTTTTACCGCCGTGAAAATGCATTCGCGCTATGGGATGCACCGGTTGCACTAATTACTGGTTAAAAAATATTTTGATATTTTTACTCCTCTTAACGATACCTATGGCAAATCAGGTTTCGTTGATTTTAATGGACGTTGAGAACAAAAATTTTTTTCATATATATACTGCATTTCGGATTTTTTGCAAAATATTTGTTAGTTTGACATGAGCTAATAATTCGTAGCAAGTGGGTTGTGCAATTTTTTCTACTGCATATATATGATGCAACTGGCTCAGCAGCATCTGGAAATGAAATTGAGATATTTTGAAATTGGCGCCATCGCAAAGTTCCTCAAAAATTGTTCCATTTCGAGATAAACAATTTTATATATTAAAGCATATACTTGTTTTTTTTTAGTTCAAAAAAATTTTTGTCTATACCATAGTAATAATATTCTTATTTCTATTCGGACTTCCGGTGTAACAATTGTCAAGGCCACAAGTATCGAGAGCTATACGATTTACGGCGTCGCTAATTTTGGCTAATTAATGAATATTACGTAAATCGGCAATCAAGACTTCCCGTCAACTGAAACTGCCGCGATTTAGCAGCTATGTAATAGAAATTCAGAAAAAAAAGAAACTGATAAGAAAGAATAGTAAAATTAAAATTAAAAAAAAATAAAATTTTTTTTTAATATTTAGTTTAATACAAAATTTAATAATTCCTCTTACTAGTGACGTAACATCAAAAGAAATTTATTCGCCATATAAGAATGCAAGGCTACAAATGTGAAGCACGTATCGGTATTATCACTCTGGGGAATAAAAGTCAGTAAAAAAGACATAAAAAGAATATAGCAGTAGGTATAGAAGAAGAGGAAAGGAGAAGAAAAGAAAAAGAATACAAGAATAAAGCAGATGCGAAGATGCACAGCAGTTGGAATTTTTCGAAAAGAATTCGATAACCCGTGAAGCGTATTCGGTACGTCAAAGAGAAAGGAATGTTCTCGGGCGTGGTTAACCGATTTTATTAAGTTTTTTTTTTTTTTTTTTCATGCAACACCTACCTACGAATATTTCGTTCAGTCACCCGTTAGAAAACTCGGGCGTCGCGACGGCAATTCCACCGAGCACCTATCTGTCCACGTACATGGGAAATACATACTAACGCATATATTACAAAAGCGTTTCTAAAATTGCAAATCGAATCTATTCCCAAGTTCAATAAAAATATTAAAGTCAATAAATAAATATCGAAGAAGTGTTTTCGCTCGATCGATATAGTAAAAAATTTTTTTAAAAATTCAAAAGTAAAATCCTCACGCTGAATAAAATTCTGAGATTGAAAGAAAAATAAATGCACAAAAATGCATTTCAAATGTTTTCTCTGTGTGAACAGATTTTTTTTTTTTTCCCTTCCCTTATGCAATCGGGGTAGGAAGCGGCGGAAACCGGTTTGGTGCATACCAATCGTAGCTGGACATTGGAAATGTAAGGACTGGAGAGGTTGAAATCAAGAAAAAAAAAAATAGATCAGTTCTCCAAAGGGATTGCGATAGATCTCGATCTTTTTCCTGTATTCTGAAATTCAAACGCTGACCTCCGCCCTGAGATAAGTTTACAAAGGGATGAAACTTGCACGCTTGCTGAATACGTATACGATTGTCCTATGATCCGTCCAGTGATAAATGCCTGCTGGATTGCGAACCTCTCTGCAAGTATATATATATATATATATATTTCAACTGCGATGCATCTACGATTGAAAAGGATACATATATATTTTTTTTCAAATTCTTTCGAAATGCTTATTTAGAATGATTTAAAAAATTGCATCGAGCGCCTCTATAATGAAATTCGTAAACTATTCGAGTCCTGAGCCACTTGAAATTTTCCTTTTTGACCTGATTGTCGTAAAAAACAAAGATTCCTATGCAATTCTTTATTTTTTTTTTTTTCCTCTATTACCAGACGACGATGCACTTTTCTTTTTACTTGAGCTCCAGAGTAAAATTGCGGTCGTGCAGAACAGACGCCTGTCAGCTGCCGACGATTATTCTCGCCATGAAATGCACCCTAGGCTGCATCCACCAAAGAACTGTAGTTTATGGAAATTATTCCAAGTATTACGTTATTTTCTGTTCCTTAGCATCGTACGCCGTATACCGTGAAAATTTATCAGAAATTTTTTTGAAATTTTCTATGTCTTTTTTTACAACGTGCATTTTTCATTATATATCATTCGTAGCTGTCCATTAATTATATATTTTTTAAAAAGCCTATTTCACGTTTAACCAACATCCCCGAAACAATGAAATCGTGCAATCTGCCAAAATTTTTGAAAACCGTGAACGCGCATACCGATCAAGCAAATTGAGGCGCATCGAACGAGAATATCGACGACCAGTTAAAGTCGAGGAAAAGCGCAACGGTATTTTTGAATTATTATCAATTTGCGGCAAATTAATCATGGGTCTTAGTCTAAAGATATTATAACTTCGCTCCTTGTAAAATTTAATGAAAAAAAAATAAAAATAAAAAAGATAAAATATCTTTCATCTAAAAATAAATTATTAACTACATTATAGACACGTTCAAAGCAAGAGAATCTCTCTCTCTCTCTCTCTCTCTCTCACTCTCACTCTCTCGTGAATCAAGAACATGCACCAAAGCTCTCCCTAATAGATGAGCAGTAATTGCAAAGGATCCGTGTGATAGCATTTCGATAAAGTGAATGAGAGCATCGACGAGGAAGAAAGTGCATCCAAGTAGAAAATCCCGTGGCTGGTTCGGCAGCGTTACGTACTTGTAATACCATTAAGTAACGACAGATAGAAAGAGCTACGTATATGTATATTCTTCCGTGATTTTAGGACTGACAGTCACAGGACGATACCAGCTACCGACTCAAAGAAGACTCTGGCTTCCTGGTTCGCGGACCGGAAGTGCTCCGGATGAGATACCGGCGCCCCGCTGAAGAGGCAAAAGGCTACAGAGCGGCCGGTGATAAGGTATTGATACGGTTAAGGGCAGGGGAGGAACCCCCTGACCCGGGTCAAGGATGTGGTGCCCAGCTGTCGTCCGATGACCTGGGGAAGCCTCCGTGGATGATCTCCACGTACCGATTCGCTAAGGAACGATCTAGATTTAGTTTAAAGAGCGAAGGATAAGAGTTACCGGCTATAAGGATCTCGACCAATCAGAATGATTAGTTTCCGAATATGACTGTTGTCATTTGACCGTTTTAAATCAGTCTGTCTCGGGACACCGACCGAGGTGCCTCGCGCTCCCGTGCTATCTGTTGACACTTTTTCTAGCCATGTTTTCTGTACGGTCTAGAAAGTTCTCGCGATATCTAGAAAATTCTATAGATTTTCTTCATGTGTTTCGGGAGTGCAGTGTTGTGCTACGAGTGTCCCCTGGATGCAGTTCTCGGCCTTTGCAGATCAGCTGAACCGGCTCTGGTGAGTAGTCCCAGTGCATTAATCGGTGGAGGGATTTAGACTTTACAGCTCCGGTTCGTTCTGATACTTTCTCGATCAATCGTTCTCACGTTTATCTGACGCTTACTCCGACCCCTTCTCTGCCTCGATCTAGCGACCTGACCGGCCGCGCATTTCCGTAACCGTCCGCTCAGTTGCTTCTGCTGATTTCACGCGACCCCAAAGATCATCAGGATCCGTTAAGCTACCATTTCATCCGATAGCTTCCGTCGAAGCTCTAGTTTTGCCAAAGTCGAGACTGTCCCACCTCAACTCCCAAGTCATATCGGCTGACGGCCGCCTGGCATGTGGATGCATGGACGAAGGGTGGACGTCCGAAGGTGACGTAGTACTCGGATTTTCGTTATCGGCGTCGGGTCAAGAAAATACGTTACGAGATATACATATACGATATATAACGGTATATGATAGGATAGCTCGTTCATGTAAATTGAGCTATGGCGAACGAGCTGGCCCGAGCTATTACAGTCACGATAAAAAGTAACAACCAATCTGGTAGGAGTTTCTTGTACAGTTTTGAAAAAAAAAAAAAAATGTGACAATGATCCAGCCAGTGGGATGGACAGAGATAGATAGAGCGGTAGTGATAGCGCTGTAGATAAAGACCTAGAGCAAAGCTCAAGCAGAGGGGCGTCCTTGGGCGTCGCGACGCTCCATCGCGATACGTGCCTTCAGAAGGTTCGAGTTAAACGAGCAGCAGTTTTCACACTCCGTTAAGTTGGTAACGCTAGCCGTCAGGGGGCTCGAGGTGGTGTCTGCCTGCCTGTTTCAAAACGGAAAACCGACTTTACTTGGGACGCCGTGAGATTCTATCTCACGGAGTTCCACGTGCTCGTGACGACGCTTCTGCATGGCGTAACGACGCTTTGCTTACGTAACTACGTGTCAGTGTGGCATTGGGGATCCACGTGGGGATTTAAAAAAAAATGTATTTATACGATTCTTATCACTGCTGCGGGAGGATAAGAGGCGGGTTTTCATAAGGGTAATATTTTTTTTTTGAAATTCAAGGAATATGTCTAATTGTTCTTCTGGGTATTGTTCTATTACCTAAGGGTGGAATTAAAAGATTTTTTTTTTTTTTTCGAATGAGAACAAAAGACGCGAATTGTACGATTCGAATCAGCTTGCTACTCGAGTCTCATTGTTATTGGGTCCTTTAATGTGTCTCCTTATTTCTATTCTCGTGGAAGAATTATTCTACGTGGACCAGTTTCGCAAGAGATCAGTGGCCGCCCGTTTTACACTAGGAAAAACTTGTCTTGCATTGGTAAAATGTTAAATCTTTGTTTTTGGAATCTGTCGAATGGCTTTTAGTTGGTGGAAACTCAGTTGTGGATGTGGCTGTATATAACATATATATATATATATATATATATATATATATTACAGACGTTTATTCTCGTTTTTACGGCTTATCTTTGCCCAATCGATTGATACGATTTACGACTAGCTGCAGCGCGGATTGGCCATTGGCTTTTGCGATTGGTTCGCGAGAATCGATATACCCATAAGGTGGAATCGCTTTTCCTCGAAGCGATCGCGCACGCTCCACATTCGACACATTGAAATCGCCTTGATCCCATATAAACACCTAGTTATACATATTTATATTTTACAAATATATTTCAATCCGGATTTAAAAATACACTCGAGCGTTACACCAATAATTCCCAGTCTCTCGATAATTCTCAAATGACAAAAGAAAAACATTCACTGTGATATTTAAAATTAAATAATAATCTCATCCCTTTTTCGTATTTATTCAAAAATTTTTTAATTCCACTTCTTCTCCTTCCTCATCCTTCATAATTCTCCGTACGACAGGTACAACGAGAATTATATCCCTCGTGAAAATTTTCACGGTTGTCATCATGACTTTCTTCTCCGACCTGCAGGAGCATTCGCAAGTGGCTATTTATTATCCGCGGACGGTCTTATTTACTTTCTAGCGAAGCATCAAGCCGACGACTCCCCTACCGACGCCGGCGTCGTCATAGCCGTTCTTGCCTTACTTTTCCGCCCGAGTACCCGGTACGATTCCGCTTTGAATTGTTGATAAGGCAACCGAATTCAAAACTTGGTTTAAATTTTCGAGGAGTTCACTCGGGGGGGGGGGGGGGGGTAAACAATTTTAATTTGATGCAAAAAAAAGAAAAGTTGCCCCGTTTAGCCCGTTTGAATTGTCCCTGTTGAAAATACAGACGCTGCTTTCGCATAACGAGCATCTGTTGCACTGCTTAAAAATTGAACGTAAAAAAAATTATGTTACAAAAATAACAATCACCGTCGACTGTACTGCTGATTATTGTTATTACTTAAAATCCATGACAATGGGTAGTAGAATGAAAAAAAATTTATTTTATAATTTTTTTTTTTATACAAAATCTTTTCTCCCGATTGTACTGAAAATTATTGAGATTTTAAAGAAAAATATAAGACGACTCGTTTAATGTCTCTATTGAACAGCGCGATTATTGCTTGTATGGAAATTCAAGATGGATCCGATTCGCCCGCATTTACGATTGCCAGACAGATTGGGCTTCTTGAATATCTAATCGCTGACTGTCCGATCTTGGATCGAGAGCAACCGTTATTATCGTATTATCGATCCCATAATGGCGGAGTAACAACGATACCTTGACAACCTAACCTAACCTAACCTTTATAAATCCTTCGGTAAATTGTTACGTGCCTTTATAGATGCAACAGCGAAATGCCGAGTCGTCTAGCTGGTAGCAATTACCAGTAATATTTCAATAGAGAGAGATAACGAAACACGTACGTAAATACTGAACACGTACTGGATGCAGTAGTTGGATTTTTTTATTTTTTATTTTTTTATACGACTGGAATAGCTAAGTATACCGATAGGTTATCGTAACTACAGATCAACTTGTAAAGTTAAAATTTGGTTGGTTTTTATTTTTTATATATATATATTTTTTAATTTTCAAGCAACTCAGCTATAACGAAATTCGAGTCGAGATGCATAATTTTATTTATGCAATTAAGCTGCGTATGCCGGAAGCTCCTTTCCAAAAATCCAAATCCGATAACGTAAACGTTTTTAATTAATTTGTAGAAGATGCCGCAACGAAGCACGTGGTAGGCAACAAAGTTCCTAATAGCCGAACGTACTTTATTCGGACAATTGAAATGTCTGGTTCGCTGAGTCTCGTAAGAGCTTCGTTCACTAATGTTTTATTTTTATTTTAATAGAAATTGATAAAAAAAAAAAATTTCCATTTTTTCTTTTCTATCAGGATTTTTTCAAACTCTTACACGCTTCCCGCCGTTTTACTTTCTCGCACCTTCGTTCTGTTGGCCAATCACGATGTCACGTGGGTATGTGTATTAAAGGCCGATTATGTCAATTTGCAAGAGTTATTGCATACGCACTATAGCAACCGTGCAGTGCAGTCCACACGCGAAAGCAGACCGGTAGCATTAATCAAGGTCAAAAATTAAAAGATCTACAAGATCGATTGGATCGTTACGAAGAAATGATAAATATATATCGATCTGAAGTAAAAGAAAAATTATTGCTTAACAGAGTTCACAGGAATCGTATCGAAAAATTCGATCAATTGATATTGATAGTCGATTATGAATTTTGTATTAATTTTTGGAACAAGATTGCAGTAGCCTAATTTTTTTTATTGTAAAGAGACGAGCATTTTTTTATTTAACGCTAACGATAAGTTATGAAAATATTGCGAAATTCGAATAAACTTTGTACGGGAACATTAACGTCCTGCTGAAAAATAACCTTTCATAAATTATCGATCTAATCCATTGCCAAAACAACAGTACGTAGATTGTACGGCATTTATTTACGGTGTGCACACACCCATTAATTAACACATAGTTAAAGCGCGAGCTAGTAAACGTCGGTACATGCACGGGAAATGCATATCCCAGCATAGGCAGGTATACCCCCTATTTATCTTATGGGCTTATAGATATAGAGAAAATGAGGATTATTTTAGGATATTCCATAGTCGCGCGATCGATCGATAAATTTTTTAATCAATTTTACAAAATCTATCGTTAAAGTGTTAAATGCGATATTTGTTTGAAAAGAAAAGAAAAAAAAAGTTTGAACTCGGCCGGAATGGAAAGGGGGGCGACCCTATGGTTACAAGATTTGTTCCGAACGATTTCATGTAGAATCGGGAAGTCATAGTCGCCGCAAAATGACTTTGGAAAGATTTTATATTTAAACTTAGCTCGACTACTGTAAAAGGGCTCTGGACGCTAAAGCCAAATGATCCGATTCGTAAGAACGACTTCCGCTTTCGTTACGATTTGCATTATAAATTCGCGTATTTCAGCTCGCTCAAAATTGTCGCGATAAAACTTTTGACATACCTATATACATATATACGGACATGCAAAAATAAAATAACAGGGGAAAAGATTTTATTTAAAAAAAAAAAAAAAGAAAAAAAAGAGTTAATAACTTTTTCATCGAACGGACCTGCTTATTAAAACTATTGAAAAAGATTGAAGCGATAGCAGGTAGCCGGCCCCAAGAGAAATCCCATTATCGTTATCACACGAGTTTATTTCACAATGTCCCAGAAGCATAAAGCGCAGCCTGAAATCACGATAAACCGGATGGACGATATCGACAGAAGAAAATGCAACGGGACCAAATCGAAATTTTCAATCGGTTTCTCACGCGGCATCCATGAAAGTTAGTATAGGAGTGGTGGGTGGGTGAGGAGGGGGGCGGGTGGGAAGACCACGCAAAGGATTAGATTTTTAAATGAGAAAACTGAAAAGTGATTTATTTTACTCTTTTTTTCTTTTTTTCCTTTCATCCTCTATCGACTCAAAATTTTTTTTTTAATTCTCCGCCACGTTTCAAAGCACGTCTGAATATGAATATCGCATATGGAAGATTGAAAGAAAAAAAAAATCCTACATTGCACATACCGTATCGTATCGTTACGTGAGATAAAAAGTGATTATTATTGTTATTATACACGATCAACGATCCACTCGATCGTTTCATTTCTTCGCGGGTGCCTGCGAGTACGTTAGCTTAAAGTGGGTGGTTCCGCGAATGAAGTTTTTGTCTTTACGGAAGCCCCTGTCGTCCGGGACGTCGACGCCGACGCCGACGGCGACGTCGTCGAGGATAATTTCACTGGGTTCACGGCGAGCACTACGTGCGCGTATGGTCGTTTTTCGCGGCGGGCAATTAATCATCGTTATTTATTGCACGAATAAATTTCAATGCGATCAGCGTGCAATGCCGGAAGTGCCAGTAAGAGAGAGAGGGAGGGGGGGGAGGGGAGGGGAGGGGAAATAGTGTAAAAAGTATAGGATAGAAAGAGAGCGAGAGAGCCGTGACTGAAGGCCAAGGGGTGAACGAGGGAGAGCGAGTGAGAGAGAAAATGGGGGCTTTCGTGTAAAACGGAAAGGGAAAGACAGCCAGACGTAGGCAATGTCGAGTTCGCCCAAAAGACATTAATTTCATTCAAGTGACTGAATGCTTGGAATCCTTAACGAACGACGCGATGTTTTCTTCAAAAGTCCCTTAACGTCACACTTCGCCTGTCGTCAATGCGTTTTCATCGGCACTAAGCTATATCCACTTCCAACCTTTAACCCTTCTCGCTCTTTTTTCTTTTTTTTTTTTTATTTCCATTTTCACTTTTCAATCAACCTCATTCTCACGCTGACCCTTTAATCTTTATATATTTAATATATATATATATATATATTTACACGCATACGCTATTCAACGATCAGAAACAGTCGCGAAGCTTCGCAGTAACTAAAGTCGATTCAAGTGACGGGAAAACCAAAATAACAGGAGACTTCAAAGTGGATTGTCAGACGCCAAGCGAATACAACATTGCGTATTAATATCCTAAAATTTTAAGATAGAAATTTCAGGAACGGATAAAACTTTTTATCGTGCCCAAAATTTCTAATGATACTTATAAGCGACACGTGGAATTTATCTAGTCTGAACCCTCGTGCTCGACTTTATCATTCGCTAGCATTAATTCCTATGTACTCTGTAGTCTTGTGTATGTATCTTTCTGTGAGTATATATATATGTACATATGTATATATATATATATATTTGATAATGAGAGAATCTTGAACAGACGCCACGTTGCACGGGGCGCACAGGATGCGTCTAACCACAAGGTACGACAGTGCTTAGAAACGCTGCCATTATTCCTCTAGCCTCTGTTCTCTGTTCTCTGTATCTAACCGCTGCGCGCATTGCTTCGTAAATCCAAAGTCGTTATTTAGGTGGGATGCGCGACGGTGCGACTGACGCAGCGAGCTTGGCTGACGACGTTATCATTCGAATATGTGAATGGCACAGTGGATGTTTAAAATCAATTGGTATCGATCTCTACGCTTGTTGACGTCATGATGTCAACATGTCAGCATCGTGTTTAACAGTCGGTGGTCGATCGATCGCTATTGATTTTTTTTTTTATCCAGTTTCAATCTTCATGGTCGTCATCGTCATGGCCGCCAGGGGCCTTCTTGGTCCCTGCTTGGGGTTTTGTATTTATTGGTATCGAATATTGATTTAATTTTGTATGCATTGCCGTGGAGGTTTAACGATGGAATTTATTTTGAATTTATCGGTATTATCTGTAATCGCTGTTATCGCGATTGAATTAATTTTCGTATTTATTGAGGTCCTCTTTGATGTTCACTTTTTCGTGGGGTGGGTCTGATGCTTGTAGATCATTTTGATATTTTTTTTTTTGGTTAGGAACTAGTTTGAGATCTATGACTTTGTTCGAGGTAGATGAATTTTTTTGGGGAAAAATGAATTTTGGAGATTCTAGGTAATTTGAGTGTTTTTTTTTTCTTTTGTATTTCGTAAGCGTTATCTGTATTTCGGGGTTTGCGAGACTAAGAGGAATATATATATATATATATATATATTTGAGGGAAAAATTATATCCGTGAAAATTCGATGATTTTCCTCTCTAGACTGGATTATAAATAATTGACCTCGTTTAGTTTCCATCTTCATTTTCATTCTCTTTTCTCTGAACCCTTCGTAGCTCTGGATTGGCATTTACTGGTAGGTTCGCTTAATGCAATAATGTTTCAAATTTCGAACAAAGAACCGAAGCGCCGTTTCGATTAATAATTTCGCCACGGTCATTTAGCAGAATCTCGAGCGAAACGACGTTACGAATTCACTTTCAATTTTCCCCACGATAAATGATAATAAATTTAAATCCCGGATCGACCGAACCTAACGAACGTCAAATAATAATTATTATCTACGAGGATCCGCGCCGTGCGGTATTTCGACGTATAATTTTTTCCCATTTCAATTTCTCGACTCCTCTTTTCGAGATCGCTCGCGGTTCAATTTGCAAATAAAAATGCACATATCGATGTCACTTTAAATTTATATGGAACACCATGAGAATCCGCCTTGCGAAGAGAAAATTCGATTTACATCAAAAGAATATCGCGACCGGGTGAAATCCTCAATCTTGGCAGTATTGCGTAACACGGCGAGACACTGCGGTATCTGCTAATACGATAAAGGCCAATAGTACCGAGCAGAGAAAAAAAAAACAAAAAACTTTTTATCCGGAAAAACTTTAATGAAGTTTTTGCACATTTCCTTAAAGTTATACGTATTTCGAAAAACAAGAGATAAAAATTATTTCCTTGCTCCTACGACAAACCCAAATTACCTTCCATCCACAACGTTGGAGTAGGGCGACGAGAAATTCAATTGTCATTGATAATATTTTTTTTTTTTTTTTTTCGAAATTTTCAAACCCACAGTGCGAACATACCTATATCTTCCGGCTCAAGATAACGTCGTCCTATGGCCGACAGCTCGCAAGAGAAGCGACAGACAGTAGAAAGAGACTGTAAAGCCTCGAAGAAAGCGTAAAGGAGAAGGAAAGAAGGCAGCTAGAGGCCATGAAGGAATAAGAAGCCGGCCAACCGATGAGGGAAGAAAAGAAGGATAAGCGGCAACATTTGTATTCATTGCTTCTGTCCGAGTGGCCGCTACTAAACTATATCTATATATGCATACACGCATGTGTATATATACTTGTGTGTGTATATATATATACGTATATAGGTATACTGTATAACAGAGCAACCTCCTTCTGTACCAGCTTTATGTACGTACACACAACTTCATCGAGATAATACCAACTCGCTGAAAGAAATGAAGTCGTATACCAACCTCGAAAACATAACTGACTTTCCTCGATAAATATTGAAATCACGTGCTCTTATTCATTTCCTTTCCCGATTCTATGTCTTTTTTTTTTCCTCGCGTTTTACCGCCAGTGGTTCCAGGCTACGTCATTCTTGGCGAACCGGAAGTCGTCCTAGACACCGGGTCAGTACCCACCTGCTTCTTTTTTTTTTTTTTTCTTTTCGTGTTGGGTACCCTGCACGCAGTCATACAATTTCCAGGCAATCACTGTGCGATCTATCGATTTGACCTCGATCGCCTCCCAGCCAGGTCACCCGACCTCGGCAATAATTAATTCAAGCTTATGGAAAAATTTATACGTGGAAATGATATGGATTGACAATTGTTACGAAAAAAAAATCTTTCTTGGTGACTGTCGAATTTCCAAAATTTTTCGTACCACGATTGCTGGATTTTTTGGGATTTTTTTGTTCAAAAAATGAAAATGTTTATTTATTTATTTTTTTTTTTTTCGACAAACTTTACGTTTCATTGGACCGTCGCGCTTAATTTAAAAGTAATCGAGTCAAGCAGAACTTGAATATTTCAAGAACGGCTGGGTTATCTCTGACTAGGATGTTATCGTGTTTTGCTTGGATGGGATGAACTTTCGTATCCATGTGTTACAGGCGGATTCATGAATTTTTATTAGACCGCCAATGGGCTTGTAGGTCACCAGGAAGGAGCTCGAACGTATACGTAGTACCTAAAGGACATCCTGACCAACCATCAGGAGCTGACCGATCGGCTCGTGGAATAATAATGTCACGAGGGACGCCGTTATCGGTGAAATATCTTGAACCGTCCATTCGATACTAATTAGTAATTACTAATTACTGATAACTGATTTATCCTCAAATTGTCTTAGCCACTGATAAGGAAGATGCCGGACGACGCGATTGAGATTAACGTCTACAGTACGGTAGAATGATGTATTCACGCTGGGTTATATGCATGCTGATTCGTATATGTAATTTACATATGAAATTGAGTATGTGTATGGGTTCCGCGTGGCGCATCACTTATGTAATACATATGAGCTTGAAGCAGATACGCGCATTAATTACGCAGTCGCAAACGACTATCCATCATAACTTTCTCGACAATGACGACGATCTTAGTATATCATATTTATGCGATGTATGCGCTCGGTTATCCTGGAGTTTTGTTAGGACGAGTGGACGATTTTAATCGCTTGAAATTATCATTGGTCATCGGCTCAGTGTCAAGGAGATTGGACGGCTGAGGCTTCTGGATCGTTGACGAACGAGAGGAATGATGATTTTGGATTGATTGAAATGAGGGCAGAAATTTTTTTTTTGTTATTCAAAAAATATATTTTTGGGGGACTTCGAATTAATTTTTTTCGAAGGACTATTCGGGGGGGGGGGGGGGGAGCGGGTAAATTAATAGAATTTCGAAATGGATCTTTAGATGGAAATATATTTTATTTCGTCTTTCTAATTGTTTGTTATCGGGATTGTTGCTTTTTTTTTTTACTGAATTTTGGAAAATGTTAAACCGACCGTACTTGGCGATATTCTAGCAGGTGGTAAATTTCGAGGTTTTATGGTCGAACTTTGGGAACCCCTTGGCCGGATAAGAGCCTTTGCGAAACAGTCATTTAAATCGTAAGACAAGGGCGGAAGGCCAGAAAGGACGGAAAACCAAAATGGCCATTTCGACAGGGAATAGATGAAATGGCACTGGTAATATATATTTATGTCGTAACAATGTACCGAACAGTTTTGGACATTTTGTTTTACCTATATAAATCTCTACTTTGTGTCGGATTGAATTTCCGTATTTATTTTGAATTTCTCGAGGCAGGTGCTCTTGAAATTTTCGTTATACAACGAGAACACGTGAACGAGTCTGAACTTGGCTAAAGGTCGATTCACACGTTGATCAATTTATTTGACAGTAATGAATTCATTATTGCCGGTATGATCCGTGACGTTGAGAAAGTTGATTAAATTTTTTTTTTTCATATTTAAAATAGTCGCAATCTGTGCTAGAAGAAAAGTCGGGGCCATAGAATTATAGTGATACATCTGAAAGGCGCTTTATTGTTTCCAACGGTAACGAAATGATAATACACAAAATCAGCTCTAATCACACCGATTCATCCTTAGTCGAAGATAGAATGAAATGAATTTTTTTTTTACTAATCGTCACACCCATTCGTCACCGACGTCTTTCGTCGAAACGAAAAGATCGGCAGGTGGTAAAAAAATGTGACCTCGATAATTCCACAATAATAAGTGTATGTAAATGTGTTCATAAAACGACAAAAAAAATACTGTTTCCCAATAATCTCGAGCAACGGGTGTTATCGGGATAAAATATTTGTTCAAATTTCAAATTACAACGACGCCACGTAATTTTCTAATAACGGCCCACAATCTACGGCCACTAACATTAATGACGTGCACCCTTAAAATAAAAGAATGTATATTTTTACCACCGTTAATCTATTTAAAAAAGCCGCAAGAAAAACGGAAAATGTGAGGGATTCGTTACGCCTGAAAATTCGACGAATACTAAAGGGTCATTCACAAATTATTCAAATACCGAAGAGAGGAGAGAGTGAGAGACGACGCTTCTGGTAGAAGAATCCGACGCCGACGTAACCGGTTCCAACTAGTGGCTGTGCTGGGCGTCCATTTAAAACGACGCCGGACGCACTTGAGAAAACTTTACTTCGTTCCCTCCGTCCCCCCTCTGGACCCACTGGTGTCCCTTCCCGAAAACAAGTGCCATAAGTAGCGAAGGGGGTTGCTGGCGGCGGGAATTCTGACGACCAAGGGTCGACCGGCGTCACTGTTCCCCCCGTTGTGCACATAAACTGTACGGCCCTGGAGGTTGTTTATAATTTACATGTTTATGCCAGGGGATGTTTAGCTTACAATATTTCATGGCGTTCACACACACGACCTACTGCGCCTCTTGTGCTACTGCACTTCGTCTCGGCTCACGTGCTGCACTTTTGATCGTGAACTATGGGACGCTCTCGTTTCTTATTTTCACAAGAGTCCGTGACGCTTTGCGTAAGTACTCTTGATAATGCAAGTTGTTTACGTCGGTATTACTCTTGAGATAGAGAAAGACATATCGATTCGTTGATCTTTCACGTAAAAAATATTTGGGTTATCAAAAATTTTGTTAAAAAGAAAAAATCGATTTTTTTTTCTCGTTTGAGGAAATTGTGGGGTTCTAAAAACTCGTCTATTTGAAGTTTGAGATAAAAGCGATGCATCCCTACACGTGTATGAGTTTGTAGGTTTTTATTTTCTTTCTATCCGACCGAGTGGAATCCTTGTGATGTTTTTATGGATGTTTTGCTCAGGAAAATAGTCAATATCCACCTCGAAATTTGAATTGAAATTTTCTCCGTCAATTTTGAAGAAATCTTTTTAAAAATTATTCCTACGTCACTGGCCATCTGGCAAAATATAACGAGTGGTGCGTTTGCTCGAGAAACGTACGTGAGGATTGTATTACTTTGATAAATGTTGATTCAAGATGGCCGCTCGAGCTTCGCGCTCCCTTTAAATACACTCGGCAGTGTCTTGCGATAAAGAAAAAAAAAAGACAAAATATGACACTCGCGTGCTTTCAATTCTACCAGAGACTGGGATGAGCTTGCGCGCACCGAGGATTACGTTGAGCATCGTAAAGGTAGATTTTCACATGCGCTACAGTCATTCTACTTACATGACGGCTCTTGCAGTTAACCAGCTTTAAGCTTTCACGTATCTGGAAATTCCCTTTTTTTTTTTGCTAACGTAGATAAAGAAACTCGAAGATTTACATATATTTCATTCAGAATATATTATCCGAAATATATATTCCAGAATAATTCAAATTTCCGAGAAATACTAATGTCCCTTCAAATATACTTTGAAATTCAAAGAAATTTTTTTATTTTCGCTTCAATCTCCTACAACGTATATATATATACACAGACGCATATGGTATCTTTACCCGAAGTATGCGAAAACTCAAAATGCGAACCAAGAGAAAATATTCAAGCGCTCTAATTACAGCCATGTTGAAGTAACGAGAGAGCCTTAAGCCCGGATCCAGCATCCAGGATACAGAATCCTAGATACGAACATTCTCGCGCCAACACCCAGCTAATCCACGCTAATCTCCGGCTTGACGTATCCTAAATAAAAACTCGAGGAGCCCCGTACGTTGTTTCTTAAATCCGGTCATCTCAAAACTTTCGTCAAAAAAGTCTCTGTTCGTTAAATTGAAAATTTTTCATGTACAGAAATGTAAAAAAAAAAAATTGAAACCCTAAAAAATTCTTTCATCCGAGTAACCACTAACTGATGCCTTTACACACACACACACACACACACACACGTGTCTCCACCGAACCCTTCAACTTGCACTTGGATTCCTTTTGTACAAAGCAATGGCAGAGTCTAATAACCCGTTTGATCTACAAAAGTTACTTTAGGTTAGGTTAACCAGACAACCCGAGGGTTAACGAGCCTGCGGACCAAACGAGCTAAGGTGACGAATTGTTGGTATTTACACGATCCCGCAGGGGCTGAAGCCAGTGACGTTTAATGACGTTCAGAAAGAACCTAAGTGTATATACGAGTTATATGTATATGTACAATATGGGTGTATATATATATATATATATACAAAATATATATCGATTCACGATACTATTGTTAAATCTCCAGTAAGAGAAAACGGAAATAACTGGATTTTTAATTTGAACGAGTCTTATGCTCGGAACTGCGTTACGTTTCTGTCTTGTGATGGCTGGAAAATAAAAAGAAAAATAAAACTTAAGAAAAGCGAGATGAGCTGGTTTTGATTTCACGTTCCGAGCGGCAGCCACTTGCGCCTCGGGCACTTTGAGATCCTCCGAGCCAAGACGCAGACTCACGATTCAGTTCATTGGTCCATCTCATTCAAGACTTACTTCTTATACGAAGTTGCGTGTTGCTTTTCGGCCAACTAAACTTCTCCCTGTTTTATTATCATTTCCTGTAACTTTTTTTTTTTTTTTCATCCGTTACGACTCTCTGCATCTCGACTGATCGATGATCTGTGGTTCTTTTGTCGATTCTGGACCACATTTCATTCGGGGGAAATGATGGAAGTGTCGCTTGTCACGTTCGGATCGTGTTGCTATGGTTACAAAAATGTACATATATATATATATATATATATATATATATAAATACATACGTTCATATTTTTGTACAGTTGCGATTTTTTGCACGAAAAAAATAATATGCATGATGGGTCTGTATATTATTATATATATTGTACGTGAAGTGAAATATTTTAATTCTTTTTTTTGCAATATTCCACTTGCGGTTTTGCGTTCGGTGTCGCGACATTCAATCTCGATAAGAAATCTGATATCGTAACCAGGACGAATTCTGGTTTACTTATTTCTCTTAATTTTCAATCAATCGGATAAGCGCTATCGAAATTTCCAATGGACGACTGTGAGAGTCTATCGTATTTCTTGAAACGCCGCCTATTCTCTTTGGGTGACCCCCCCCCCCCCCCCTAAAGCTTTAATCCGGTGGGACTGCATTTTACAAAAATTTTAGGTCAGAGCGGATACCTTGCAGTTAAAAATTTTTTTTCTCTTACCTAGACATGTATAATTAGAGAGTAAAACTGTGCGGTGTACTTTATATTTTAAACTTTTTTTTCTCACTATAAAACTTTTGTACTTGACAGTGGCGCCACACGGGTACTTACCTCGGGCTGCGCTAGCGGAAAATATTGGAATTTTATAAAGGCGTTTATTTTATTTTATTTTATTTTATTCTTTTTTTCGTGTCTCCACTTTTTACTTTTATCAGACTCACGTTACCCAGCAGCTTTAAGAACACTGATATCCCCGGTTTGCGCTTGAATTTCATAAAGTCGCTTCTGCGTCTGTACCGAGCAAGAATCATCACTGCGATTTTTTTGTCGCCGATTGTAAAACCTCCGGATTTTCTTTTGTCCATGTACGTCCCTAGGGCTTTTCTTCGTACCCGCGTGTACCGTAAGCATCAAAAGGAATCGCGCCAAATATTTTTAATTCGATTAATTTTTTTTTTTAGGTTCATTAAAGATTCTCGAATACCCGCTGCGTCGAGTTTTCATATATATATATATATTTTTTTTTCCGGAAACTCCTCGAGAACGAATACCAACTTGAAGTATCAGATATTTAATGAAGGGATGATTAATCAGCGCCCACGGGTAACAAGGTGTAACGCGATGCACCAAAACTCCCAGAAAGGTTATTTGTTTGAAAAGATGGCAGGCCTGGCATTAGGCCGTCATTATATCGCGTTCGGCGTCAGCCGAGACAAACAACGACCCACTGAAGAAACTGTGGAATTTCTTCGTAAAGGGAGACAAAAAAGTTCCTCAAATTTCTCCACCAGAAATTTGGAAACGAAAAACGATCGCTGGTCCAGCGGATGCTGTGCAGGTTGGGTTTAGTTAATAGGCAGACAGGTACTTATTTAGTCGGAAAGGTCGGTAGACAAAAAGACAGACTATATATATATATATATATATATATTATTATAATAATAACTGGATTATCAATTTGGATTCTGCCTCTAGTTATATTTTCATTTTGATCCGTTAATGCAATCTGTAATCGTAAATGCAGCCAACCCTGCAGCACGAAACAACAGAATTCACGTATTTCTCCGAAATATCAACAGGGGGCCATTCGCCACCTAGTGTTATTACGATTCTCATATATTTTCATTCGTAAGAGTAAATCTGTACGGGCTATAAATTCACTCAGAAATGAATTAGCCGAAGTAACCGTCGAAAGTCATGTGCAATGGCTGTGGTATATCAGTGAGCAAAAAAAAAAAAATTCCAATTACGTTTGGACATTTATAAATATGTACATGTTTTAAATTAGACTTAATAAGACATGATACTTTGATAATAAACATTATAATTCGAAGATTAATTTATCTTGTTGAGCTTGGGTCGGGGCTTGAAGGTTCAGAGAAGTATAGTGTGTGTATAATACATATGTATATGTATATATATATACATATGTATAAAAATGCATATAGGATGGATGCAGAGACTCCCCCCCTGTTCATCTTAAATTCATCGAGGGTCAGGTTGGTACCATAATAAAAGGATGGTTGCACAGGAAGAGGGATGGCTGGGAGGTTAAGAATTTTTCTCTGATTTACGAGCGAAAACGTCACGCAGATTGCAGAAAGTCGGAACGTTGAGGAGTTGAGAAAAATAAAAATAAAAAAAAAATAATAATATATACACATGATAAAGCCCTGATATCCATTTGGCACGTAAACGCTGGATTTATTAGAATTTTGGTAAAATTCCCGTAAGCGCCGCGGCGTCACACTGCGTCTTGCGACGTTGCCAAACCGCAATGAAAGTGAAGACGAAAATTTATGATTAAAACGAAATTGACGGTTCGATTGGCAAAGTCATTATTTACACGGGAAACTGGATTTGGTGGGAAATTTTGCCTTTTTTTTTTTGATTTCCTAAAACTTTAAAATAGAACGGATAGAAAAATTCGTCTTTAGATATACGAAATATTAATCACTTCCGGTTTCTCATTTTGCTTCGATACTCCACCAAAATGTAATTCGACCTATCGATTCGAATTGACGGTATCCGAACTGTTCATTTCCGTTTTGCTGGTTAATTGGGCACGAGCCTCCTGCATAGGATCGACCATTTTAATTTTATGCAGTGACGTCAAACAAAGCCGATCCATGTCTGTACCGGAAGTCGGATATCTGACGTCACAACGAGCCCGCTTATCGTTCCGAACCGATAATCATGGTTGTTATGAAATGAATAAAAATTTTGGGAAATTTTTTAATTACCTACGGCAACATATGCAGATGCAAATTTTGATTCAAGTAGCATAACGTATTTCAGATGAATCTCAGTATTATAAATTAACACGTTTCCTTGCAGCATGACGCAAGCCATAACGATTTGAATGTGAAGCAAATAAATTTGTGCTTCCACCTATCGTTTTTTTTTTTCGAAGTAAAAAATAATCGTTCAATATTCGTAAAAATTGAATGAACAAATTATAAAATTTTCGCCTGCGATTCACCATGTTAATTCTTTCCTGACAAGGTACTGCGCTTGATATTATTATTATTATTCTCCGATATCAGATCTATTCGATATTTCTTCGGGTTAGGAATTTTACATTGATCGGGACATCTTTTGGCTTGTCAGTAAATAAAGAAATCCATAAAATACGTCCCGCGGTAACATCGCGGTCGTTAACGTGAACGAGTTGTATTTGAAAAATAATTTAAGGACGGAAGATCGTTTCCGGTCTTTCCAACAAGCGCATCGTTTAATTAAAGTCGGCAAAGATTCTAATTATGGTGATTTATGATTTTTGATCGATTCAATTCAGTGTATATATACATATGTGTGCGCATATATAATGACTCGTTTTGAATTTCTGCGACTGACTGTATTTACATTCTCTGGACTCCTTAAAACATTCGGTTTGCTCAGCGAAGATATACTATATATATATATATATATATATACTCAGGCATATATGTGCTACATATATAACTGGGTATGTTACGGTTTTAAAGCCCTGAGGCTCCACGTTTCTCGATACGAGCTTGTCTGGTTCTCAGCTACCTGCTACCTCGTTATAATCCTGAATCCTAGCCAATTATAGTTGTTTCGCGTTTTTGTTTTTTGCAGTTGGCAAACAATGCTATTCTTAGACAAATTACAGGTAGCTTTCGATAAAATCACGCGAAGGGGTGAAGATAGAAAAATAAAATTTAATTCGGTGTAAAATTAGGGACAGGGATTAAAATGCTAATGAAAAATTGTATACAAAGCCACGTGCTACTTGACAGATTTTCCATCTGTCAAAAAGAAATAACACGTGGAACGACTATGTAAGCGTATAAGAAGGTATTGAAAATTATTCTACAAATTTGCCTGCAAGATTAAAATTTTGAGCTTCGCTTCCTCCTTGAAGTTAATGGACGAAAAAAAGTGTTCAAACGAAAGCCCAGAGTAAAGTAACTTTTTTTTAAAAATATTTTTGACTAAATTTTTTTTGTATAAATATTGATTGATAAAATTTATGATAATTTTTTTATAAACCAAACGGGCTCTCGCGTCGATCACGATTACAAGGAAGTTTCATGTGAGACGCCCCTTACGTAGTAGCGTCGCGACGTCTGTCTATTTGTACACTCGGTCCTCTTTCGTCGTAACGAAAGGCCAAAGCGCATAGGGAATATATATACAAAAACAAACTCTCTCTCTCTCTCATGCCGTTTAAAATACGATCGGCCATTCTCATTAACACTTTATTCGACGCCACGGGTGCGTCTTGTCTCTCGCGCTTATCAGACGTAATATCATAATTTGATATTCAGCTTATTTTCACGAGATGACGTAAAATTATTTTTTACCTGGGAAATTCGAAAATAACCAACCACTCGTTTCCGCCTCACCTAACTGGAACATCAGCTGCTACGATTCTCTCCTGATTAATATTTTTAATCTTGTCAACTTCCGGTGGCTGCATCAACTTCCGTCAACATTTTAAACTCAAGTGAACCTGCAATTTTTACATAACTAAATTACATTTTTTTTTTTTTTTTTTTTTAAATCAACAAACTCCTTCAGCTATTTCCCCTATGAGATTTTGACATTGACAGTGATAACGACAAGGATCGATAACACCCTGACATTCGTTATAATAAATCCTATCTTAAAAAAGACGCGGCAAATCAAAAGTCAAAATTCGAGATATTTATATCGAAATACTGCAATTTCCAATTATCGTAAAACAATATTGGATATCACCTCGGTATGAGAATGGAAAGAAGTGAAAGTGAGGAGAAATTTCAAAAAAAAAATTCCAAAATCTTCAGTTGCCAAAATTGTTAATTTAATCCAAAACGAGTATAAAATTTCCAAATTCGATAAATTCGAACGAATTAATTTTTTCTTACGGTACAAGTGTGAAGCAAATTTGATGAAATTTACTTTTAAGCAACTTTCAAGCAAAAAAAAATTCGCGCGCGTTTTTAGCTAATGAAAAATAACCCGAATCAAATCCAATATCCAATTATAAGTATCTAACTGGGTTTTCGGCCTGATCCATACCATGATACTACAGTGGTGAGATCGTCCCCTTCTTGGAATCCGATAAGACAGAAACCGAAGTACGAAGAGCCTGAAATCGTGAAGGGACAAAGTCCTTGATGTTTCCAAGGGAATTTCTACAAGGGACGTTAGGACAGGATGATGTTAGTATATGTGTATATACATATATATTATATACGAGCTTATATATATACATATTGTTATACGTATATAACAATATATACACGAAACGAAACGCTATCTCGCCATCTACAAGTATTGTAACCCAAGACTCCTTTAAAGCCAGCATTCTTCTACCTTTATTAGCTTTTTTATTTACCTGTTAACTTTATCTTATTGCAAGACGCAGACATTTTATATTACCTACCGGCGCGATCAACTTCTGCTACCGGTAAGTCGTGTTTGCGTTACTATCAGCTTGGGAAAATCGAAGTCAAATTTTATTGACGTTCATTTGTTTTTTTTTTTTTAAGATTACTTAAATAGGTCGTCGTTGAAAAAAAATAGGCAAGAAAACTTTTCTTCGTGATTGTACCTCGTACTGTCCTTATTTTTTTGTGTCTCCTTTAATTTGTCAGAATCTTTAAAAAATTTACTTCCTGTGCTGTTGAAACTTCCTTTGACACGTGGATGTCAATGGGCTTTGAATGTTTAATCGGAATTTTTATTGCGGACACGTGAGCCGAATCTTTATTAATTAGTTGGACTACCGGCTTTGCTAATTGGTGACTGTTTCCTGCATAGCGTGAAGTTTATCGATGGCAATCGATCGATCGATTATGAACGTATGATTGGGTAAAAAAAAATATGTTTTGGATCGTAAAAATTTCACAGTAATTAGTGGCAATAAAGAAATTCCTTTAAATCAATTTTCAGCACTTTTAGCGCCTTTTATATTGGTCAGTGTCCTAAGTGATAGCAATCACTCTTTGGTCAATCGTCACTCGATCAAAATGAATGGATTAACGTCGAACAGCATTGTCACGAATTTTCCACCAAGTCAGGTGGTCAATCTGTCACTGTTTGATGTCAATTGAAATACCTGATTGCTATTGGCTCGCTTTACCAGCCACCGCTACGTACGTATTTAATCGACACGCTCGAATTTCGACTTGATTTCTACGCTTTCGGCCGTCACAATATCCATCGAACGGAACGGAACAAGGGAGGCTTTGTTGTGCAGGTGCGAAAAAAATGTTCAATTTTTTTGAAAATTTTTCCAAAAAAATAGTACATGCCCGACTAACTTATGCTCGTTTGCATTTTACGAGGTTTTAATTGCCGTGAGTTTTTGAATTACAGGCAGTTTTATTGGTCGTCCTCGATTATTTTTTTTTGTAAAATGGATTTGACGTCTATTCGAATTTTTCGAAATATTTTATACTCGTGAATCTTCGAGTTTTAACGAGACGATTTATTTATGAATGCATCCGTCGTTACGGGTGACAGTAAACATAAATATTTTAATAAAAAAAAGAAAAGGAGCGGATACACGATGAAAATGACTGTGGGATAATAAAAGTGACCACTGGTCATACCTACGGCTGCCTTGTTCGCTTACGAGCATTTTAATTAAGCAATTATCTTTAAAATCACAGATACCTTCGCTGATCAAACGATTACGCTTCTCCGGCTTATCTCCCTTATACGACTATAAAAATTCAACTTGGTCGTCGAGTCTTTTGAACGTCATCATTAATTTACACAACACTCGACTACTTAACTTAACCACCTAAGAAATAGTTAAATTAGAATCATTAGCTACCGTGTAAAACTATATTAACCATTTGAATGTTCTTAAAGTAGAAAAAAAAAAAAAGAATCCCGTGAGTAATTCGAGAACTAAGAATACATTTCTCACTAATTAAAGGTACATTTGGAAAGAAAGAAAAAAAAACTTTTTTTCTTTTCATCGTGACACGTGACATCGGTGTCACGTAAAGCAGTCTTATTTAGTGATTAATCGATGTGACATTTCGCAAATTTATTTTTTTTTTATCAAACTCGCGCATGCATCCAATGAAATCTCGAGGCTGTTTCCTTTTAAGAACCTTTAAAGGTATAGAAATCGTGAAGTGGAATGGTTCAAAAATGACGGGCTACACCTGCCCGGATGGTGGCATTCAGAGTTTGAGACCCTCCGAAAAGGCCGAGCTCTAACGCCATACTGGAAGCGTAGTCGTGATTTATGATGCGTCTGGTTCCACAGCCTCCATATACCTGGCAGTCCCTACACCCAGTTGAAACTTCATTCTCCCGGTTCATAGAGACCATTGTTTCCTGACGTAAAGTCCAATTGTGCAACAGTCCAAGTCGAATAGCCAGGCAGTTGAAAATCGAATAAGTCATCTTGTTTATTATGCGAACCCTATAAAAAAAATTATACTCCATAGAGAAAGCCCCCATTTGATGACGAAGAAAATTCATTAAATTTTTTTTTTTTTATTCATTAAGTTTATTTTTCTACTCACGCACATGGCGTCCCATCTTTCCTTTCCGCTTTATTCATCATATTTCCACGTACTTTTCATTCGCCAGAGGAACTTCTCGCCCGTACTGTATTACTTTCCCAGTGAAAATTCATTAAGGATTCGAACACTCGAGCCAAGTGGGTTAAGGGAATGGATATCCAGCGTTAATGTACCCCGGCGCTTCTAAAATGATTTAAAGCCGTACCAACCCACTTTGAAAAATATTGCGTAACAGCCGATGCCACTCCCGGAATTTACCTTGGTCGAGAAGCAACGAGATTTCTGTTAACAGCCTGTACCACCACCCCCCATCCTTCCTTATCAGGAACTAAATCGAAATTTCGTATTTTCAAATTGCCTTCTTCGTTTTCTCGAAACTTGAAATTCCTCACGGCTGCAAGGGCCAAGGATCTTCCATGTATAAACTGACCTTATGAACAGTTTGAAGATTGATCGAGTGCTTGATATATACTCTGTAATAAAAAAGACAAATTTATTTGACTCTCCGTTAAGTTCATACAGTTAAGTAACTCGTCGTCGCCTTGGCGCTTTACGTAATTACCAAGCCAATTAAAATCCTTTAAACTTGGTTTTATTACCTGCGAGAAAGTACGTAGTCTGCCGTACAATTTGGTTAAGTAGGAGTATATTTCGACGTGTGACGTCATCGATTACTGGTACAAACAGCAAAGCAATTTTCTTAAACGATCCCGCACGTGAATGACGCTGTAAACGCATTTGTTTCGTGTCGCAGTTAAAATGTCCTGAATAAAGTCGACGTATGCGGGTGTCATTTGAAATTGGTCGCATCGTTAGATCATGGCCATAAACAATTGTTTGTGTATATATGAGGTACGTATATGTATATATATAGCAGCTGTCGTTATTAAACTATTATCGAAAAATACGAGAAAAAGATCGCTTTACGAACGTTTAATATAAATGCGGTGACGGTTGCGGCGCATGCGCGCTGTCGAAATATTCAAACGAATGACTACTCGAGTCAGTTACAGAACGTAGCGCAGTGATAAACGTGCCAGTGCTTACATTTTCGAACGAACGATCAACGGGAAGGTTTGCCAACCACAGCGAAGTATCGAGGCGTCACCGCAACGAGCGACACGATTTTTTTTAAAACTCCCCAGTAAAATTAATGACGCGCAGTTTGCAATTCGTAGACAGAGCGTTGACCTACATACACGTAAGGTTAAAGTTCGGTCTGTGTATACACGTTGATTAAAATGCGAAATAAAACGAATTCGTGAACTGAAGCCAGAAATGAATTGATTCTAAGCGTCCTATTAAAAAAAAAAAAAAAAAAAAAAAGCCAGGCTTAATTCCAGTGAGCTCGCTAGTCAACTGTCATACCGCGGACGGACTATAGTCATAAAATAAAAACCACGTTTTGAAGCACGTAGTGTCGCGGTTGCTCGGCAAACGAAACGACAAGCCTGACAATCATCGCCTCATGAAAATACGAATAGAATCAGGAAAAAAAGGTATATTAAATAATTGTCGTACCTGACTGTCATTTATGGTATAACTATACTATTATATATTATCTCCCATAAGTACACACCTAAGAAAAACACTTGAAATGTGCCAGTTTCTCTATAGATGCTTAGTAGAAACGCAACACCACATTTCAGTCTTATGGTAAAATCATGATGGTGCGTTTGGACTGAATAACTTTTAGCATGTGAAATATACACACTGCTTCTCATAACCTATAATTTTTACCAGCACTGGTCTTGCGCGACGCACGCACTCGTACAATTTTCATCGCGTCTATGGGAAAGCTGTAAACGGCTGAATAAGTTATGTAACTCCAGACACAATTTCACGGTATGTTCATTGCAATTCGCCATCCGTCACCTTGATCCATAGAGAACACGTTAAATTTCATCGGCGGTAACAGCAGCTTCGTTATGCCTCGTGGAAGTTCCACAGAAATTGTTAAAGACGCCAGGAGCATAATTCACGTGTAGAGACGAGACGACTGCCGTAGCGACCGATTAATACGACGAAAGGCATTATTTATACGTTTGCAGATGTACCTCGTGTTTACGTCTGGCCCGGCGACGCCATGATGGATTAGAATAATTTTAGTGGCAGCACGTGCGCCACCTGGCGGCCTATAGACGAAACACGTAGAAGAAATCAAGGCGATTTTCACTCGAGTTTTCCACCACCACGTCGCGTCGTCGTCATTGTTATTATCGCCATTGCGACCGCAACACGTTGCGTCCTTAGAGTTGCGGCTACGTTCAAAACCTATAATCATCTATACGATCTATTTAAGAACACGGTTTACGACTAAAGGGCCCGGCAAAGGCCCAAACGGTTGAGACTGCTGTTTCTCATACGAACCGGTGGTAAAAAGGCCCTCGTCGTTTTCACGAACCTTATACTGCCGGACAACCTAACCTAACCTACAAGGTTCCAACAACAAGGGTACCTACGGAGAGACTACCGACCTCGGGCGATGAAGTTGTTATCTCGTTAACGGTCGAGATTCTTTTTACGCGTAAAATTCTTTGAGGATAAGCCATAAACCAGCGAGAGCCTCCGGTTCTCTTTCCTAATGAGGACGAAACTTTGTCAGGAGGTTCGTCTGTTTTCACTCGGGGTGGAATGGTAGATGAAACAAAATAGCCCTTCTGGTGAAGAGAAAGTGGTGTTTTTAACGTTTGAGAATTTATATGAAAAGAAATTTGACTTTTCGTTTTATTACTGTCCTTCTCGCAATCTTATGAATTACAATGTTACTTTCATGGATGTGCTCGACATTGTTATTATTGGAGGATTTTTTTTTTTTTTTTTTTTTTTTTGGTAAGTTGCGTATGTTTATTATTTTATGTACCGTAATATTGAAATCTTCAAGAGTGACGTATTGGTTCGATCTATCTGTGGCGGGAAATTTGAAATTATTTAACTGAACGTTTCTGTCCATCGAGCGTATAAGCCGTACCAGCTGTTATACAAAAGTTGCCGTCATTCGGTCAATTAACTAATTACAATTGAATCCTACTGTTATGTGCGTATGGCTCTGCGTTCGATGCACGCTGGGTATATACGTGATAATAAAATCCTCGCTCTGTCGATTTTACGGAAATTGAATTACATACATGTGAAATCATACATGTCGATACAGTCAAACAAATCCAACACGATCGCGGTACTTGTTGAAATGAAAATATATTGAAAAAAAAAAACATGCACATTTAATTCGTCATAAAATTTTGAATTATTTCAAAGTTATCCTTTTAACGCATTAGCGTATAACGGTCTAATGCGTCCTATAGAGGCTCAATTTCGTCGATATTTACGAATGTCAATTTGTAAAATAAAAAGTTTTTCCTTCAACTCTTTCAAACAATTTTTTTTTATTTTCATGAAAAATTATGAGATACTTCGTAATCCGTATTCACGGGCATCCCTCGGTCGAAAAAATCGTATCAATATGTAACTTTCGTATTTTTCGTTTCTGATTTACAAAAATTGACAACAACTCAATCCCTAAAAGTGCTTGAACGTCCACGCGTCATTTGACGCCACATCGTGTTATTTCACGATCTTCCGAAAAGCTGTCCTGTCCTGTCGCAACATTAATCTGCTAAAACGTGTTCTCCACGAGCTGTCCAAGCCATGCGCGAGCACGAATGACCAAGCGGAATGAACAGAGCAACGACAGTGATCGACAGTCAAATTATTCATTCGATATTCCCGGAAAGTGACTATTTCAAAGGATAATACTCGATTATCGGCTGAATGAGCAATTCACAAAAAAAAATCAATAAAAGCACCAATCAAAAGTACATAGAATAGTACGCACACCAGTTTTATATAAAAATATTTAAAAAAAAAAAATTTTTTTTTCATTCTACCAATCACAAATCTACTGTAGTTAAATAACTATAGTCGAAGCATCATAGTGTCGATCACAGTCCAGACTCTCCTATGTAAATTCGAGGACTCAAATTTCACGGCGATCAGGTAAATTTCACTGCTGCGAGAGGTCAAATAGTCCGAAATTTAGTAGGACCCATTCTGTTACGATTACGTTCAACTCTGACCCTCGAACTCCACCCCCCCTCCTTCCACCATATATGTACACACGTGTCGCACACGTAACGCGTATTAGTGTGCAGATAACGTAGTAAGCAGTATGGAATTTCGTATAAAAAATTTCCATGACAATTGCCTGAACTTACTTCGAACTTACTATAGCCAATTTACAGTTAACGATTCATAGGACAATGACGACACGACTTAAGGGATGAACGAAAAATCTCAAAACGACCTGAATCCTTTGGTGTCCTTTTTTTTCAACCCCTTTCACACAATAATCTCCTCCTTCAGTTCCACTTTGGCATCAACCTATTTCCCCTACCACCCTTATTCACAACCCTCCGACCGATCCCCCTACCTCCCCCTCCTCCTTCACGAGACTCTTTTCACTAGACTCACTCGACGGGTTTCGAGTCGATTTTTTTTTTTTTGCAAAATCCATAATCCATATATTTCGTTTGGAACTCAAGATGAATTTTTTTCAAATTCATTCGCAAAATTTTCCAGAATAGTCCAGACGAAAGGAATTTTCGCCGTTTCGCATAAGTCACTCTATTGAACGCACGTGTATCTTGAAATGCCGAATGTTTCAAATAATTTTTTTTCATATTCAAAAAACTTGGAATTTTGAAATATCAAACTATCAAGATGTGGATGATTATTGATTGTATTGTTTTTTTTTTAGTGTACTATATGTATATTCCATTTGGCATAATATTCAGGAATTATCATTGCTGCATTCGAGTCTACTGCCTAATCCACGTGATATACAATTCCGTTTTATTCGCATGTGTCTCATTGCCAGATATGAACTATATATATATATATATACATTTATACATAGATATGTATATATATGTGGAATCGAAGATGGAGGACAGCATAAAGGGAATGCTGAATTGGCTGAGGCTGTTTGTTTGCAGATACGCCGCCATTCCAATATACTAGGATGGAATATATTGGCGTTTAATTTTTCTTCAAGGAGTATATACCTATATATATATATATATGTATATCATAAAGATCGATTCAATTAATTTGACAAATTCAATCCTGAATTTTTCATTCGAAACGACCCAGCGAAAACCAGCAGCCGCTTTTCAGTCGGGCGACGCTTTGCATTCGTTCCGTGGATTTTAATGCGGTCTCGGGTGTCGGCGAACGTCGATAGTATTATCCGATATCCATTACGAATATCGTTACCGACGTTAATTGAACTTTTGTCAAAGTTTCGTCTTAGAAGTTAATCCGCGTCGGAAGTATCACAGTCACGAAACTGTCTCTTAGGATTTTTTAAAAGAATTTTTTAATCTATACGTTTTGTCACATATACATTGCGATTTGTAAAAGTCCATTTTTACGTATTTTTATTTAATTTTTTTTTTTATTTTCGTAAATTGTTAAAATTTTTACGTCACTCTTTTTTTTCTCGTACTTCCCGTCGCACGCTATACGAATTCTTGCAAACTGTGGAAATTCATTTTGCATTTTCTTTTTTTTTTTTTTTTTTTCTTTTCCTTTCTGAATCTCGAACTTTCGACCTCGTGGAAAAGAATTAAAAGGCATTTTATCTCGAGCTCGTGGAGAGGAGACCAAAGCGATTTTCTGATTGGTCCATTGGGCTTTTTACCAATTCATTTTTCAGATATCCAATTATCGTGGAACCAGAAGACTTGTACTGCTGGAATTCTCCCTAATAAATTTCATAATTTAAACCCTTCGATTACCAATATCTATCGTCATGCGCGTAACAAGTATCACCTGCTGCCTCGTGAAAGAAGAGCGAACGAGAGAAAAAGGATGAAAAAAAAAGAATAACAGTCGTCAACTCACGCATTTAATTACTCGATATCCTTGATATACAGATCCAGCGAGAAGTGGTTTTCGTACCAAAAAAAAAAGTGAAAAGTAGCTCAAGATTTCACATATATCTCATTTCTTCGTACCAGCGAAGAAAAAAAAAAAAAATATATATCACGTATGTAAAAAAAGAAATATATGTCCCACGACTTGTATCGAGAACTAATACAAGATCAATGAAAATTCTTATCACCAGCACCCGACCACCTCCCATATCTCAAATCATATATAAGTGCACGTTAAATCGAGCATTGACGCGACTACCTGAAAACAACCCTTAATGATAATTCCACGTGACTAGATTTAAAACCACAAGTATAACCTGACCCAAAGAAAAGTGAAAAAAGAAATTCCAAAAAAATTGATCAGCCAACCACGCCAAAGCACTCTCGTCGAACCGGAAGTGTGCAAGTGACACGTGGAAAATGTTATCGCAAGTGTGAAAAAAAGAAAAATAATCGAAACCATGGAATACATATGTGTACAGTGTAAATAGGAAACAAAGGCAAAACGATCACGTGTAATATTGAACGTCCTGATTTTCCGACGTGATTTTAGCCGAAGTTTCGAACGACGGCGAAAATAAACGTATGGGACCAGAGCGAGTCAATTTAAACTCGGAGAAGTACAAGGCCAGTCCTCAATGGACGACGGCGTCTCAAAGGAAAAGTAAAATGGTGGGCATTCGGCTAAGGCACTCGGTATTCACCGGGCATTCAAAGCTACAGGAGACACTGACTCTACTCGATTCAAGCTTCGTACACACCGAAACCACATCCTATCCCACTATCATCCCCATCGGAGAGCCAGCGATACTCTTAAGATTCCTTAATTAAACGGGCTGACAGCTACATTACTAAGTTTCTTGGTATCGAGACGTCCATCTGCCGCAACGGCCTGTAGGCTGCTGACTGCTTGTTTCCTTTCGTTTCCATTCGTACTCGGTCTGCCAGGCCGCCTGGTTGTCGCTCGAAAACGTTACAGCACTCTGAGATACGGGACGACCGCAGTTACATGCGAGTACGTACTGTGAAATCTGTCGGCGATGAAAAGCCGCCATTAAGCCTTGACCAAAACCGGTATCAGTTATTTGCGCGAAATAAAGAGGAGTTATGGCGAATATCAAAGTATGCTAACAAACAGCGACACTGTGATAAGGCGACTGGTATTATTATCTGAATTTTTTTCTTTTTTTTTTACTATTTCATTATTATTTGCCCCACCGTACTAAATGAAATTAATAATTTTTTGTCTGTCATAATTAATTATTTACAGACTAAGTGAATTATTTTAATCAATTAATTGCCTCGGCATATTAAAATAAAAATAATTATACAAATGCGGCTATAATTCAGGAAGGTAGTACACAACGCATTGTGTAGCCCAGTGTCCAATACGTTTTCAGGAATTGTACATTAATCGTGCATGTAAACGATACAGAATGTGCCCTGTAGGCAATTTCTGTATATGCGCGTAACGATATAACCATAATATATATATATATATATAGCTATACGCGTCAAGAGATGTAGAGGTGCTACGCCCTGCTTGGTATACCTATATATATGTATATATACTCTCGAAACTAGAAGCTTATCGGACTTGAGCCATCCGATAAGCATTACGATCCTACAGTCCGTATACCTGTATATGTATACATATAGACACACACAGTAACAGTAAACTAACAGAAAATATATCTAAATTTTATTTACCATATATATATATATACTGTTTCATATTTGTAGGTAGGGACAGAATTAAAAAAAAAATTTATATACCTGTCATCTAATTCTTGTGACATCATCGAGATAAGGATATCTCGATCCTCGTGAGAATCATCGATACTTCTCTCCTGCTGTCGATTCTTAACTGTGGGAAATCTACGTACGCAAGGTCGATCTTTGCCGATCTTTGCCGAACACGCACGAAGCAATTTTGGCAATATCCAGAAGAACTTGTGAAAATGTGTACGATTCGTAAGAGGATAAGGATTCAGGGATATATTAAAAATTTGATTTATGATGAACTTTATGATTTATCTTTTTCAAAGCGACCGAATCGTAGGATGCGTTTTGAAATATGCTTTTTCATCGTAGCTGCATTCCTTCGTTGCGCAGTGTTCTATGCGGTCTTCGGTACCTCGAAGAACCTTCCACCCTTTGATGCCAAAGGTACAACGATAATTCAAGTGCTACGACGCCCGTCTCTTCTCTCGTTCTCTTTGACTAGGGTAGCCTCTGTTTATCTCTCTCTCTCTCTCTCTCTCTCTCTCTCTCTCTCTCTCTCTTTCTCTTACTCTTTGTCGGCATTCACTATTTTCAGATGAAAATTTTTTGGCATATTTGCCACGTGCCATGTCCGTTTTCCTAATTGCATACGAATCTAAGATGCACTTTGAGCTAATTTTGATTAAATTAATTGAGTCATTGTCGGTTGTTATTATTATTATAGGGCAACGTTATCGATCGATTTATCGATCTGGACTTTGACCGAATAATCGATCGGGTTCTGTTTTATAAATTTATAACGGTGCTAATCAATAAATATTTAATTTTTTTTAATGATCGTCGCGAAGATGCATCATTAATGCAGTCGTGCGTGACTCGGAGTGCATTTGAAATTGCACTTTGCACCAGTTCGATCTGATGGATCGAAGCGAAGTGGATTGCAGGTGATTATTTTAATATTTGTATTAAAAAAAAATTGTATTTTTTCTCTCTCTCTGTTGGTTATGTCGTCTGGTGCATAGATGCATTTTTGTTGCATCGTCGGCAACGAGGAATTTGGTGAATCGCGTATCGGTTCTGGTGATTCGATTACGATGAATCAAAAGATAGGCGTGTCATTGGGGGATTGTAAGGGATCAGTTCCGTATTGCATATACCTAACCTATAGTTACTTACCTCGGTCCCACGAGTCGGCACGAATGAAGTAGCCGAACAATCCCGAGTTCGATAGCTCCGCTATCTGTTTCTACATTCGATTCGAAGGAATCTCCTATCGTGCACTGTATATCTTTAATCCCAGGAGTCTAGAGCCCGTGACAAGAGGACTGTTACGCGTTGAGATGCTGCGGGAGCATCTTGTAGAAAGCCAATCGAGATCAACGATAATGGACTTTATTTTCGATTTCGATTTAATTTTTTTCTTTTTCTTTTTTGCATAACTCGGCATAATTTTTTTTGGCATTCGTATAATCTTTGATTTTAAAGCGTTTAAGGGTCGTTGTTTACCATTTAGAAAGACGTAGATGGATAGTTACTTGTTCTGTATGCTATGTCCGCTATGTATTGCGTTCTTGTTAATCCTGGTCCAGACTGGATGCTGTGCGTGCTCCTTGAAGCTGCAGCATCATTCAGCATCAGCCCTCGGGCTCATCTCGCCTCCCTGATCTTCACTCGCGCGGACTCTTATACGCTTCGTGATCTCGTATCGTAGTTCGGAATCGCTCGGGAATGATCGGGCATGTTCGGGCGCGCTTCTGTCAGCCAGCGGCGCGCGCCTCGCGCTCGCCGGATCGCGTCAGTGCTCGCCGTGCAGCCTCCACGAGATAACGTGACATCCGGCGCGTTACGCGCGTGGGAGAACGACGTGAGAAAAAACAACCCCTTGGAAAAAGTTTAGCCCCTACGACTTTACGACGCGTACGGATGGACCCAATGAGATTTTAAGCGCTCTATAAGAGCGTGATTTATTTACACGTATAAATTTTACCTCGAAGGGATAGAAAAAAAATTATTTTTATTATTTAAACTTGGTGATGCGAGAAACGATAATTGAGATGAAATCTTAAATTTTTATCCTGCATCGACCATGTGTATCTGTCGTACGTAAGATCTTTCGAGTCATGATCTTACGAATGATTTTTTTTTCATCGCTGCATCCTATCTTCTCTTGATGCATGGATCGCTCAGAGATCCTTCGCGTATTTAGATACGGGTATGGTTACGCTTGTAAAATCTTAATTAGGAATCTTTGGATCACTAAGCGTCTCGCTGAATCTTCATGAAAATGTCATTGGACATTATGCTAAATGCATTATAAATTATGCATTAAGTGTTAAACGACCAATCGATTAAATCCTGTAGATTCTTACGCGAATTTTCGATAATTTATATCGGGATGCTGTGAGACTGCCTATGGACCATATATTTTATCGAGTGTACAAATCCGTATTGGGATCTTATCCCCAAGCTGGTTAGATCTGTCTTTTTTTTATCTATCACCTTATCGTGTTATCACGGGAAATTTTCACGAGTGAAAATTATTAATCGGCAAAAAGTTCAATGAACTTTGTGAAATTCACTGATAACAATCAACGTGTTTTAGAAGCTCGTGTGCACCTACTAGAGATAATCTGCGGACTGTCGAAGTCGGGAGAAACTTTTATCAATTAAATCATTACGGTGTCAGTGTTTTGTATAACGAAAGTTCAGCGAGTGACAATTTTTAATAATTAAGTTAAAATCTTTTTGTTTGTTTTTTTTTTCACCGACAATATTATCCAATTTACGTAGAACGTAGAGGAACAATATTTCTTCGTTAACCGAAATGTTTATTTGCGTGAATTTTCAGTGTGATTAATATCTGATCAGTCGGCTCGATACTAATTAATTGCTTAATTAATAATGGACTGTGCTAATCGTAACTGTGAATGCTACTGATTTTATTCCGATAGAAATAGGATACTTTTATTTATTTGGCAATTTTGAATTATGCTTGTGACGTGAATCTGTGAAAAAAAATTTCATCACCATGGAGTTATAAGGGCTGCTGATTTCATCTTTAAACTTTTTACGGGAATAGGTGAGATGAAATATATATATATATATATATATATATACACATATATACACGATTGTCTTACGATTGGAATAAGTGACGAATTTATTGATTTATATTTTTAATAATTTATATTATTACTCAATTGTTTAAACGATTAATCAAATTTTAGTATCAACATATTACGTTATAATTCTATACTCGTGGCGCAAAATTACTTTTGACCTTTAACTAAGAGTATTTAACCCCAAGGAACTAATAAACGACGGCGTCGAGGGGCCGTCCCGACGCTTTACTGTCACTTTGACCGGATGCGGAATTCTAGGGTTTTCGAAAATGACCCGAGTCAGGATTGACAATGAAAATTAAATATTAGTAAAAAAAATATCGTTTCTTTTTTTTTTAACTATTTCTACCATTGTCTACCGACAACCTTTGACCGACGATGCGATTAAAAATTTTGTTTTATTAATTTTGTCACACACAAGACAATGAATATCTGCCTGTAGGGACTGTCGACGATATAAAAAAAAATGTCATGTACCATCCAATTAAAAAGTAAAATTTCCACGAGTAACATTGTTAAATCGAAACAATGAATTCACGCGAATTCCACAAAAGCAATGGTTTCATTGAGAAAAGGATCAGTTCCTGACTGTTGGTAGTCCTGTTCATTTATCATCCCAGGATACACTTTTCGGTCCATTGTGTCGCCCGTAAACCGAATCCCACATCAGCCGCCAATTTCTACTGATTTCTCACCCGTTAATCGGTAACAAAAAAAAAAACCTAAAATAATCACTCAAACTTTTTTTTAACGTAAACTCAGCATCCCCTAACGACTTGCCCTCGTCTTAAAAGATGATTTCGAAAATTTTTTGCAAAAGTTAAAAAATTACCTAAATCGCTAAATTGACTCATCTCTTATCATCCCTTCCAACGCGCCCTCTGAAGTGCACGCTAAACCTAAACCAACCCCAAAAATGATCGACCAGGTTAACCTTCTCCAGATCTTTGCATCCCCTCTCGTTAGGTGTAACTTTGTCAGGAGTCACTTGACTTGAATTGGCGAAATGTCATTAATGGCTCGTAAAATTAGGTCGATCCTGATCAAATTGACCAACCCGTCACTTGAAGCTCCGATAGCAGCGGTCTCGGTAACTCGAAATGTTTCGAAGTGTCGAAGACGTTCGAGCCACCCGGTATACGTATAAGAGACATGACAGACATGGCCAAGTATATCCAAACCTGGAAAAAAATGCAGAATCCACATGGCAATTTTTTTTATTGAATAAAAATAATACTTGGTTATTTAGAAAAAAATTAATAATAATAATCGCTATTTTTTAAAAATATTTTACAGTAACATTCAAATTCTTTATACTAAAAATGTGTTTCGCTATTTATCATTATACGTGATGGATTCTTGTTATTATTTTTTTAGTCCATCAAACCAGATGATATAATGACAGCATAATCGATACCCTATTCACTTGTTTATACTGGCTCGCCTATGATCATATTGGAACAATCGATCAATTCGGATTTTTTATTCTTTTTTTTTTTTTTTCATATTCTTCGAAGAAACTCGACCAGACGTCAATTAACTTCTGGCAACGTGTTATTTGTACTTGGAATCTTGTTTTGGAATTCTGGACTTTGATTAGAGGGATATATGGGATTTGGAGATGCTGTCTTTTGGGTGTATTGTATTTATGGACCATTTGGAAGATCAAGCGTTGTAATACGATTAAATGTTAATATCCAGTCAGAGAGAGAGAGAGAGAGAGAGAAAGAGAGAGAGAGAGAGAGAGAGAGAAATAGATAGATACGTAATGTGAGTGGTTGCGTAATTGCGAAAGTAACTCAATTTACTTTTGGAACAAAAGCTGTATCTTTCATCTCGTTCTGTTGAATATTGCAAATGACACTTTTTGCTCGCGACGACCTCGCGAAAATTCACGAGTCGACCCGAACGAGATGGCAAATTTTCCTTTAGTCTCCTTTGGCGTTAATCGGTTTAAAAATAGAGGGGGAAAAAAAAAAAGGATAATTGGGATCGCCGCATTTCGTCGACGTAAAATTCGATTCGTCATAACGTAACCTCGCTCTAAGTTTACATTGCACGAAATTTGGGATAATGAAAGAGAGAAAAAATGGAGTAAAAAAAATTTTCAATTTTCAGAACCGAAATTATCAATTGCCAAATCTTTCGCATCTCCTTGCGACGCTTCCTGCTTTTTATTTTCAGTGCAATTTTTGGATCTTCAATCTATTGAGGGTAGTCAATATTATATATATGATATAACGGAGACACAGGTAAACAGGTGGAAACATTATTTGACAGCTGAAGTTTCGATATGGATTTTTTTTTTTTTTTTTTTTTTCCTTAAATTGATCTATAATACGAGATGGGATAAGTCTTCGGCGTAGTGTATTACATTATTCGCATAAATTCTTAAAAGCGAAGTTGAGTAAGAAAATTTCGGAGTTGCTTAAGTAAATTTTACCGAAATAGTCGTAATACAAAAAAAAAAACGTAGTCGGCGAGAAGTTTTTCAAAAATAAAAAAATTATTCGCCAATTCCACTGAGAATGGATACTTTGTCATTTTTCGTGCGCGAAAAACTTCGAAAAGCACAATTGACTGGAGAGTGAGATATAAGTTTCGTGGAATAACCGACCGATGCGTTAATAAAATTTGCAAAAATAAATGAAATGGCTGGAAAAAAAAAAATTGTCGCCAATAACGAAATTGCCTAGAGAAGAAAAAATTCATTGTTTTCTCGCAAAATACAATTTCTCTCTACGATATAGGAAAAACCCGACGACTCTTTCGCTTTAACCTCATTATCCAAGAAAATTGCCATATCTAACAATACTGGAGAAAAATGGCGTCGACGTGATAAAAAAAAGGGAAAAAATTTAAATAATACGTCCAATCTCTCCTATAGGTAAATTTATTTTTTGTCATCGTCATTCCCCATCCCCCCCATCTCGCCCTTATACAAAGCAACTATTTTTCGAAACATTTCCCCCCCTCCCCCCCCCCCCCTCGTCGTTCATATTTTTCAATCGAAAATCACCGCTCTTTTCATATGACAAAGGATGCTGCGCCGTGAGTGCCCTGAAAATATTCACAAAGCAGCCCATTCGCATGAAGACGGCAGAGTGCAATTTTTGGCGCGCGACCCTTTTAACTCTCCAGTTGCCATTTGACTTAGTGGGTGAAGCATCCCCTAATCTCCCATGCCGTGTAGAGTTACCGAGGTCCCTTACGCGTAGAGCACAAATTACTGGTAAGCAGGGTAACTTCTAGTTAT
Organism: Calameuta pygmaea; assembly: GCA_031762395.1. Lineage (NCBI taxonomy): Eukaryota > Metazoa > Arthropoda > Insecta > Hymenoptera > Cephidae > Calameuta > Calameuta pygmaea. The sequence goes on from JASANN010000246.1 coordinate 1,476,154, forward strand.
AGATAAGATCGTTGGACCCACGTGACCTTGAAACGACACTGCGATTTTCGTTATCAGGCTGAATTATAATCTTTGAAAAAAAAGGAGGGTTTCCCATTAAAAAAAAATGTTACTGGTCGAAGAAGAGCTTAGCTGAGTTAATTTAAAGGGAAAAGGGCAATAAGAAGCCAAGATAAAGGAACACCCTGTATAAATTTTTTAAGCAAATTATTTCGAGGGTTGCGTTAAAAAAATCATAATCCAATGGACGAGTTGGATACTGACGCGAAATTGTCCCTTTGACGATTTCTCTTTGTTCTACGTGTCAGTGGGTTTCGACGGTGATTTTACGTTCTGTAGTTTTTAGGAAAAAAAAAAAAAAAAAAGGAAAGTAGTACAAAAGCTCCTCGACGAAATTTCTGAAGCGAGAACTGAAATTCCCAGTCCCTTCCAGGAGTTAATATCCCTTGAGAAATTGGCCGCGACTCGCGACCATTTCACGCTCGAAGCGAACCATTTAAATCCGTAAACAGACTCATTGTTCGTAACGCGAGCTCAAGTTGGGTAACTTGAGCCTTGGGGTAACCTTGTTTCTCGTAGATTGGATGAGCGCGCTAGATTCGCTTTGACTCCTGAGGTCACATGAGAAATCCTTATGAGGATATACATATGTGTATATAGGAATTCCTGCCACCCTTCCTGTTAGGGGGATAACATGTATTGCGTTATTACCGTGAAATATCGAATAATGGTTATCAATACTTGTCAAGATACTAACGTTTCCTTCTGTGTCATAAAACAGGTGCCGCCTGCTGGAATCCAATAGAGAAGGTCAAATCATCTCGGCAGGACGCGACGGAAGATTAATAAGAGAAAATCGATCAAGACTCTTTCAGGACTGGACAGTACATACTCGGTTCGACTCGATCGAGCTGAAGTTGCGCGAGGACCTGAAAACAAAGTGCCATCTTCTTGTGGGATATAGTCAAACCGTAGTAAGACTTCGAAGTGGAAAAGTGCGAGGGGTGGGTGTTGCCTGCGAGGAGAAAGGTGACTGAGAGGTGAAGGTGCCGGGGGTGAAGTTTTCGGAGGAAGTGGCGACCAGAAAGCAAAGACGAAGAAGGTGGTGGGGAGGAGGTCAAGCGGAAGAGTCAGAAGAGCCGGAAGGGGGTGGCGAGGGCGGGAATTGACAGATGAGAATTTGAGCGATAGAAAGTGGAATTCGGTCGGGGTTGGAGGACGTAAGAGGAAGGTGGGGACGACGAACAAGGGCGGAAGTGTAAGTGTTGGTGGGGGAGGTGGAAGTGGTGTCGTGTAAAAGGGCGCGGAAAAAAGAAGAAAGTAAAAAGAAGGTAGGAAGAGGAGGGGTGGACAAGAAGTTCCCAGGGTTGAGGAGGGACAGTGAATTAGTGCTCTTGCCGTTGACGTGACGTGACGTTGTCGGGGCGTCGGTACGTCGGGACGTCGAGGCGTCGAGATGGAACGAGATGGAAGAGGCGCCACCACTCGTGGCAGGGCTTTGCTTTTTGCGATTCTTCGGATTTTCGCTCTCGTCGCTTTGAGTCCCTGCCATGCAAGAATCACCAATCAGGAAATAGGTGAGTCAAATTTTAATGATGTTTAGTTTTTATGGTGCTTTTTTTTCATGTAGAAAGTAAAAAGAAAGACGAGGTATCGCTAACGGCGATTGTGTTCGGAAAATGATGAAATTGTCATACGGACGAGCGATTGACGTCACCTGCGAGATTGAGTGCTCTGTCGTTTTTCGAAAAATGGTGCGTGCGTCATTTCAACGACGTCTACGCATTCCTCTCGAGTGAGAATTTTCAAATTTAATAAATGTAATTCGGTATTTTTTATCGCAACTAGTTCTAGAGCTACTGGCAGTATGCTCATTAAAATTCAGCCTGTTGGAAACTTTGTCCTCTCACAGATATACCGTTGGCCAACTAATTACACTTGCGTATACACTGTAGCCCATTTTAGTGGTTTATAACCACTTTTGATAAATATAACCCATTCTCTCGGAAAAGCGAAACTTACACCCATACAACGGTTCGCATGTTGTGTTCCATCACGTGTAATTTTCATTAGGTCGTTTAGTGAGGAAATAATCGAAAATTCAATGAAACAATGCGTGTATGATTTACTAGGAATAAAATGGTTCCGATTAATTAAAAAAAAATGCGACCACCATTAACCTACGTTATAGCGTTAATTGAAACTGTTGTTTACTAAATTTCTTGTCATTCATAATGTAAATTAGGTATTACGTTCATTGAAACATAAAGTTGACAGAGCCTGCTATTTTATCGATGGTACCCAGCGCCATCTACAACTGCACGCGTTCCCAAACTTGATATTTTCCAGCATAACATAACCTCGCTCTAATAACAGATTTAATTCAATTTTCCTTGCCACTACGAAACCTCACGCGCAAGAACTTCCCTAATGAATTTCGAGAACTACACAGGACCGAGAGACAGGGTGCCAATGTAAAAACATTGCGAAATCTTGAAAACAGATTCCCGAGCGTGCAAAACACGCTGAGGGCTACGATGGTGTCGTGGTAAAATTCACTTTGCCCAAGCGTCGCGACGCCACGGGATATCTCGACGGCATTATAACATTGCCGAAAACAATGTCCTATCCTAAATCACGTATGGCATATAGAGTTACGTTGTTAGTCTAACAAGGCAGCGATAATATGTGCCTTGCGATAACGAACGGTCACGCGAAAAACGTGGCGCCATTTTATTATCGGCAGGACGATAAACCGTACGAGGATCGTAAAAATAAAAGGAGACGAGATACGGAATAAGAAAATAATAAACCTCTTTTATTTCCATACTATTACCTAAGACCGTGGTCAATGATACCTTTATGTCTTGTTATGTCTGATACGGTTAGGTTAAGGTGACGTTTGGGTTAGGTTTTGATTCACCGGGTTTTATTACGCTTCACTTCACTAACATGGACGCCTAGAAAGCCTCTTCAAAAATTCATTAGGTTCAGGCTCGATCGATTTCACGAATCTCGCTATCTCTTTTATTTACACTTCCTTTAAATAACAGACCGATAAACCAACTTCACACGAGAACTTTGCTTGCTGGCGACAGTAATAATAATAATTATACATCGTTACAAGGCCTTTGCGCAGGGTTTTAGTCTTTTCTTTGTGTAACGGAAATTTCGTTTGAATTCAAAGCAAACAGTATTTCCGCGCTTACCAACGGTCGGTAAAGAAGAGTTTTATGTGGTTGTTTTGATCTTTTGTCGTGACTTTGAGAATTTTGTGTAATTTCATTTTGCTCGTCATTCTAAAATCCACTTGTCACGTATACGAGCTGGGTATCAATCGTCAGCGGTGTTTAGTTCGTGACGATACAGATTAACACCTCGACGGACAAAAAGGCCCAGGCGTCCGGGGCGTTCGAAATATCGAATTGTAAAACGCTTACAAGTTTCGTGTAAAGCGTTTGCTTTCTAGCGCGAAACACGATGGCGCGGCTCGATAATCGAATATCCGCGGAAAGTACTTTTAAAACCTATGATGAAAACAACCACTTTTCGTATACGTGAAGAGACTATTTTTTTTTACTATTATTATTTTTTTTTTCAATATCGCGTACTTTGTGTATCGAATGATGATATTTTCAAGCGACGTTCATTCGCTGTGCTATTTATCGAAGGAATACATTTAATTTTATTTTTTGTATTTTAAACGAATCGGGTATGAATTTTTTGGACTGTGAAGATCTTCCAAATTTCATTATGAAAATAATTTATGGATTTGACCATAACGTTCGAAATCTTAACATCGAAACCTTTTTTTTTTCCCCGGGAGCCTCACCGGTCTCCTCTTGGCAGATAGAATGAGGGGGGGGTTGAAAAAGATCTTTCGACAGGATAAAATATAATTACTAATTTAAGGTCCCAGCTTCTTTTCTGGTGTCTCTTTTTTTTTCTTTTTTATCATTTCTTTTTTTTTCATTTCATTTCTTCCGATTTCTTCATCTTTCTTCTCCTCTTCAAATCGTCCTTTATCACGACGTCCTGTAAAATATTGCTTTTAATATGGAGCATTCGGTTAACCGGAACAACCAGAAAAGAATCCTTCCTTACTGTTTCCCTGTCATGGCGAAACCAGCAGCCAGCTTTTTTCACTCAGCACTTATTGCATTTCTCTTGTCGGAGCATCTGCCTCACGTACGAGTAGTTTAACATGATTAAAGAAAATAGAGACTAATGTCAAAATTTTTTTCAAAAAAAAAAAAAAAACTACCCGCCGACTCACCAGTAACACGAGGCAAGAGATTCTGTCATATAAAGTTAACGAGACAGAAATTCGTGTAAAAAAAAATAGCTCACGACAATTGCGCAAGTATGACGTTTTCAAAATTTCCGAAAAAATTATTTGGGAGAGATTTTGAAAAAGAAAAAAAATGGCAAGTGTAAAAACAGTAACGACCGTTTCAAAAATCCCTTTATTTTCTTGCATATTCGCAAAGTGGCAATGAAAGTCATTGCACCGTCGCTGTGCAGACTCTCCGGCGAAAACAATTCGTTACACTTGACAACAATTAGTAGAAAGTGCCAGTTGCAAGTGGGCGAAAGGACTCGCGGGTGAAGTCGACTGAAACGTGACTGAGAAATGCTACGGATTTTCCACCGTCCTCTCGCGTCTCCGCCTCCTCTCAGACTTTTTTCCTCCATCCCTCCATTGCTCTATTTTTCATCCCCCCCAACCCAAAAAAAAATAAAATACTCACATCAGTAGTCCAGCCATTCTTGGCGACGTGTGTACCCGTGTATTATACACACGTGCTAAAACCTACCCCCGGCTGTCTACCCACTTGCGCACCTTAACTACTTGCACTTAGCTCAAGCTGCAATTCACTGCACGTGCACTGGCTCTACGCCTATGGCGCAGGTACAAAAATTACGTGTACCTGAAAAAAAGAATTTTCTTTTTAATACCGAAAAATATTTTTACCCCTTTAACAAGCTTATCAGTTCGAAAAATTTTGACGTTATCACGTGTAATTTTTTTTTTTTTTCGGGGAATTTTCATCCGTCCTACGTCAATGCGTTGCGATCAAATATTTTTGATCAATCGGTTCCCTGTCTTTGGCTTGTTCGATATGATCCAGGTTACCCTGTTAAATCCTCTCTGGCTAAAGCGACGATAGGATCGCCTGGTACTTAATGTTCTTCGTTTTCCTTCGAGTTGGCTGAGTTATGTTTACCTAAGAAAACTGGCTTGATTGCTTAGCAAGTAGATATCGACCTCGCGGCTCCGCCGGGCAAGAAACTATCGGCGGAAACTCTTGGAATGTAAACCTCGGCGCTTTCTGGAACGCCTCTCTGTAACGTCAACCGGACTTGCACGTATCACCGTTTTCACTTGAAGTGAGCAGCTGCACCTGTCATAATTTTTCAAACGATCCTCCGGCTTACTTCACTCGCTTGGATCGCTCGATTATTATTTGTCGGACTGGTATGTATATGTCTGTCGATGGGACCAAGCGGAATGTGGAACGTTTCGACCTGGAATGTATATTGGGATTGTATTACAAGCGTCTGAGATATATATGTGAAAATTATACAAGAATTTTCGGAATATCAAACACGCTGAGTGTATTACGAGTTAATTTAGCGTCTCATTTTTCGTTTTTTCTTTTCTTCTTTTTCTATACCATAAACGCATTATTTTCAACAAGGCCGTTAGATCTTTACGATAGATTTATCGTTGCTTTTGTATCGGACTGGATCTAATGAGTAGAGTCGTAATAAAAATATGAAAATTATACGAGTGAATTATTGTTTTTTTTTTCCGGACAAATTTTACCTGTTGACATATGGTTTATGCGTGATAACTCTATTTTTTTTCTCCTTATCAATCGATTCACTACGGACTTTTGGATCGCGTGAAATTTTTTTCTCGACATTTTTCAACGCGCTGACGCCGCGTCGCGACGCACTCAACTGGGAAAAAGGTGCTTACACACGCATGGTCTAATTACATTAATTGAATTAATTCATTGGCCGCGTTGCACAACGAGGCATTGTCACTGCTGTCGAGCAAGCTATACTGTGTTTTGTTTTTTTTCTTCGTAGCTACGTACTTTTGTCTTCGTACTTAATTGCGATCGAGATAAAGTAATTGATAAGGCCACTATCAGGAGGGAGAATTGTATTAACGTAGCCATTAACAATTACTCGTCGAGGATTAAGTGGATGCCATTATTTCGTAATATGGTATAAATAGAATCACTCTTAATTCTTGTCACAGTATAAAATTGAGGCACGTCTTAGCGAGGTGACCCATGACCCTTTGCTTTTTTTTTTATCTCCCGTATTTCCCTACCTCGCAATACGAGGAAGTTGGGGAGAAGAGAAAAAAAAAGAATTTTCGAAAGACTTTTTTTACGTAGCGTATCTGTAACTGCGAAATATATAGAAACGTGATGCCGAACAAATCACGGATCATCAGAATCCGACTTCTCCAGATAATGGAGTTTGTACGATATTTTTTTTTTCCGGTCGATGAGGGATATCGGGGGAGGGAAGGGGGGGGGGATTAGAAAATAAATCGATAATTAATAGAAAACACCAAATCCCTTGGCGATAAGGGATGCTCGATTAAATGTCGATGAAGTCGCGTTGAAGTGTGATAAAAAAAATGATGGGAAAAAAGTGTGTGAACAAAAAAAAAATGAAAAAAAAAAATTGACGAGAAACATTTTCTCTCGCGGCCACGAACGAGGATTTTTCGCGCTTTGAGAAAACAAAATGGCTGTTTTACCCTTGGGAAATCGGTGAATACGACTTGCCGGGGTTACCTTTCAACTTTTATCCGTCGTAGCAGCCAGTCGAGTTTAAACCGACGAGGTCAAAGTGCGTCGTTCGTCGAAGCGAGAATCTCTTTAACTTGTCGAAAGTTTTGTCTCGTTTTAATATAATACGCTCGGGTCGATTTACAAAAGTATTCTCTGGTTACCAGACTGTACGCGGTCGTTTTTGCCTTTCGTGACGATATTAACTTTTAGTATCGAGTGTATGGGAGCAACGGTGACGTCACCTAACGAGTGGTAACGACTTTGACTATTTTCACGGTCAAATCGTACATGAAAAATATAGTCGGTCTGCAACGTCAGTCAAAATTTTAGGGGACTTATTTATGGTTCGATTCGTTAGGAGATGGCCCCTCAAAGCTCAACTAATGTTGCGACTCGACTGCAGCTAAGTAGATGAATTTTGAAAAAAAAAATCGTTAAAGAAAATACTTTTTTTTTTTTCCTTTTTATCGTAACGTCAATCTCGATGCTCTCGGGCGCCATTTTTTCGATCAAGCCAATCTTCATGAAACGACTGCGATGCTTCTCGTGAAATACTGGCTTGGTATATCCATAACAGTCAACATATAGTACTATGCAAGGATCGTTGCTTGGTTTTCAACGTAGCGAAAATCGCTCAATGAAATTGATCTTGAGGAAAACTAGATGCATGCCTGAAGCTACGGGAGCGTTTCTAATTCGCGATGCTTTTGCGTATAGGAAAATACTTGAAGTTTGAGATATCGACTACATTTGTTTCGGTTCTGACTTGGGTATATCTGTACGCGTCTATGAAAATGTATAGGGAGCTTTTCACGCTTTGCTGCTACATGGAAACGCGACGGAACGACGGGGCGACACTCGGACAGGTTCTTTTTGCCAGGACATCGAGCACTGTCGTCTCGATGCGTTCGAGGGGATCTCGAGTCTCTCTTGAAAATAAAAATACGCAAGAAAATCTCTTCGTCCCTTATCCTTGTTTATCTTATCGAAAGATAAAGTGACATTCGCTGTATTAATAGTAAATGATAAATCTCAAAGATAACGAAGATAAAATCGAAAAATTATTTTTACGTAAATCTAATCGACATAATAATTCGATATAGACAACTTATAAGAGTACAAATTTTATTATCAACATGTGACGGGACGCTAATGACGAGACGTCCCGACGTTCTCGTAATTTCGACGCCTCTCCCGCGAGATTAACCACACTGCCTCTTGGAATCTCGTTAAGGAAGACCTTCTTTTACTTGCTCCTTTTTGGTTTTCTCATCCGAGCATAAACTTATAAAGGAAAATTCAAGTATGGCGGATCTTCCTAACTTCTCAAAGTCCTACAAGGAGACCTTCCCGAGTACCTCGAATTTACGGATTAATTAGATTCTACCTTTTTTTTTTCAATATTACCTTAAAAAATATACGTTGCGTCATCTCCCACAGTCACCGACACAACCGCCCCAGCCTTGTCAAACTATATACACCGTGACTCCGAAGTATAGTTGAAAACGGCGAATGTACATAACCTCAAAAAAAAAGTTACCACGTCCGTACCAAACGAGACGGACTTTTGGAACGAATTGCTAAAAAATAAAAAAAAAATTGACGAGAAGGTATCGATGAAAAGATGAGATCGGCTCTTCTTCTCCCGTGAAAACTTGCCTTTACCTCTCAATACCCCTTTGCCGAACTCAGCAACGCCAATGGCGGCTCCCATCGACGGCCTTAGAATTTTGCCAGGACCTCGCGTCAGGATTGCCAACATTCGTCGGTATCCTAACTCTATTGGTACGGAAGGTTCGTCACCCTTAAGACCCCAACCTAACCTCACCGTCATTTTCACCGCCCTTATTTCTCCCTCCAGACTTTTCCTTTTTATACTCCTCTCGCGGTAACGCGTCACCTTGTCAACGCCAGAGAGATTTAAAGGATCTTTCGTAGATACCCGGTCGTCACACGAACTCATTTAATACTTTTGCCACGACCGATCGAATCATTGGCGGCTATGGGCGAGTTCGCATGAAACTCAAAGACTGAATCGCAATGGCAGTGACATTGAATTTTTTTTTTATCAATTTGCTTTTCGTAACCTCGAAATTAAATCGCCGAATCGTTTTGACGTTTCCATATAGTTGAACTCTGAGGTCAATTTCTTACGAATATCTTTTCATTATTCGGACCTCTTTTTTTTTTTACTCGATCCCGGAATCTCATCTTTATCACGGCTTCATCAAATCGCGCGCGTAAGTAACGAGGCATTTTTTTTGCGTGAAAAAAAAATAATAATAAAGATCGACTATTTATTATTCAACCGACAGCCACTTCTTTACGGCTTCGAGAGGATGACACTTTTCTGAAAGCACTGTCAGTATAGAACATGAGAACGGTGGGTTACGCGTAGGATGAAGCTTTTCATGGACCAAACGATTCTTCTCAGCATCCGCGTATAAGTAATGGCACTATCGCTTCCTGACTGATAACATCATATCTTGTATCTATAGGATGATATTGTTATCAGTCATCAATCTCGGTAAGGTGTCTTGACAATCCTGACTCCTCCCGTAAAGCATATCTTTAATGGACGTGATCGGCTTTTTAAATAATGAATCCCCATACACGCCTATACATAATTATATATATATATAGTGTTAAAATTGTAATTAATACCAGAGCGACTGGTCCCCCCACCCAACCAACCCTGTCTCATTATCTCATAGAAATCTCGAGACTTGAATCGACGTTCACACGGAACAGCTAAGAGATGTAAGTGACATATATACATATATATACATATATATATATATAAGCGTTTGAAATTCCTTGCAGCAAAGCACAGCTGATTGTTGCCGAAGCTCCGAGCTCCAATCTGTAATCCGACGGTACTGAATTTCCCCGATTAAACCTCAACACCTTTAGGAGAACAGTTGGAAAGTTTCGTAGCCAGACAAGCTACCCCTCTTCTACTCCCCCCCCCCCTCCCCCCTCCTCCCCACAAGTCCAGTAGCTATTAACTATACTCGATAGTAACTACTAGCCTGTACCATTTTGATATACAGTGTGTATCAAATAGTAGTAGCGACGCTATACCACTAGCAGTAACTATACAGGTAGTGCTACCTATGTTAGAGCTGGTAACTGCACACTGGACGATATCGAGTGAGCCCTGGGACATTAATGGCATTACCATAGTCGCATTGACAAAACGCAATCAGGCCGACGGTGTCCAAATAGTTGACACAATTGAAGGCGAATAACCCGAAACGTCATTATCGTGGACGAATGAAGTTCTCGGGCGATCGGTGCGCTGATTTTACGCGTTCGGCATTTCGTACGAGGTTTGCCGAACATATCCGAAACATTGAAATTAGCTGGCTGATGGACGGTAATCGACGTTTACGTCTGTTTACGTATACAGTCCGTAGGTGGTAGCTGGTAGGAAAATTGTTTGTTTATCGAACCTGCGCACTGCACTTCTGCGCAATCGGAAGTTTCTCGAAGTCTGGTAAAAGTATAATAGGATAGGAAGAGATCATTTTGGATAACGTAGACGCGTAATATGCTGACGTTAAGACGAATTTATCGTTTCTTCAGGTAAAACCGGATTGGTCCAGTCTACAGTATCCTTGTAGATGGAATTACTACTAGTCTTGCCTCTGTTTACTACTTGTTGTCAGTCGTCACTTCTGCTTAATTTTCTTGGGGATCTACGGTTGGGATACCGAAGTGTCTTGTCTCGTTAGGTAAATTAATGAAGTGACGCGTCTTAAGCGAATTATTAGTCTTTTAATTGACGTGAATCGATCTTAAGATATTATTTCGCACGTTCTCGTTAAGTCTGTTTAGAGAAATTCCTTCGAGTGTCACTCTGAGTGTACGTGAAGAAAAAAAGGGTTTTCGGAAATTTTAATTATTGATTTTCATATTCGTGATATCTGATCGATTGTTTTTATCGATTACGTAGATAGTGGTTATAAGCGAATCAGGAAACTGATTTAATGGTGGTACTGTTATTTATCAAAATTTTAATTCGACGATCGATCGTCCTGGAAGTTATGGACCTTGAAATTCAATTGGGTAATCGTATATTAATTATATCGATCGATCCGATCATTGGCATGTTCCTGTAATTGAGACAAGGGGCGCATTTAGTGTCTCCGTAAATTTGGTGTGAAAACCACCTTATTTAGCGGGTACGATGTCTAGTTGGTCTCTCAATTAATTATGGTAATTAATTACACTCGCCTACCAATTACGACGCAAATGTCCCGGACGTTCTACGTGATGCGGAGCCAAACGGATTGAACGAGCTGATTGGACCGTTTCTAAGATTGGATTCGAATTTCTAGGAAAGCGTCATCATTGTCAATCGGCTGTTCTTGGGAAATTTGAATTGTACCGGGTGTCCGAGAAACGTCCCTCGTAATGACTCACAAGTCAAATAACACAAGTTCGCACGGGAAGGGAGTAGCTTCGTAAATCATTGACACCATTTTGATCCATTTAATTTGTGTGATTATGGATTTTCCCCCCACAGATCAATTATTGACATCGTTTGCTGGACCTGACTGTGTCCTCTTATCGAGTCGAATTGGTACACACCATTAAACGCAAATCGTATAGGGACCAATTCAGGAAAGTGTTTATCAACTATTTACATTAAAACGCTATAGCGGTTGCTGCGACAACAGACTGTACCGGTTGCACTAGAATACCGAATGTACTGGAACTATAATTTAGGTAGCTACTCGTATAATGTTGTTCGGCGCTTTCTTTGTTTTAATAAATAACTTGTAGCTAAGCTAGCGCGAAGAAATTTATGTCTACGAACTAAAGTTCTACCGCTAGACCCAGATATGGAGATGAGTGGGGTTACATGGGTTCGAAACAACGTAGATTGGCAAGCAGGTAGAAGCTGGCAAGACGACACCGGGTATATTACAAACACGCCTTAATTTACAGTAATAACGTCAAAGACAACGTACTGTTCTTAATTACTGTTATAATCCACGAAGCGTAAGAGGGTGCACGTTGATTGGGTGTAAGAAACGATGAAATCTGTCGTATAAGTATTTTCGAAAGATTTGCGAATATAGAAATCGAGGTTAAATTAATTAAAAAAAAAAAAAAAAGTCAAGCCAATTATAAATTTCGATAATAATTGTTCAATGAATTTAATTAATTCACTTGTAAAAAAAAATGTCGATGACTAACAGCTCGAATGGTCTAATTAATCTAGATTCAGCGGTCCACCCTCAACCTCTGCCACTCAAGAATTAAAAACGGTGGTTACATACACAGTGCAAGGAGCGCCTTGTTATTCCACCATTTGTAGTAATTGCGCGCAATTAGGCACAATTAACGAAACCTAAGTTGCACTTATATACGTACTACGTTGGCACTTGCTCGAATTATCATCCAGTCGGTAAGCCATGTTTTCGCTGCGTCTGCACAGTCCAATGTGCAATCCTCATCGTGCAATGATGCCACAGACATATGTTGTGTGCACAATCCACGAGACAGAATTACAGTGCGAACGTTAAACACCCCGCAGTGCAAATTGTCTGGGGCAATTATATAAATTGAAAGATATACTCAATCTTGTCCCCGTACCCCGTGCTTCGCGTTTCGTGTCTCTTTCCTTGCTAAGTAAGACCCCTTTACGAGTTCTTCCCGTTGACCACAAGATGGCGGTGCAACAGTTCCCATCCACTTCATTCGTTACTGTCTCTGACGCGCGTGGCGCCACTGTCGCTGCCTTTTTACCGCGTTCTCGTATATCACAAAGTGCCCACGTCTATTTGCAATTAGGACCATCCGCTATTGTCGTGGATACATGTACGTGTCCTTCTGGTCGAATCAGCACATAAAACACGTACGAAGGTGTGCACTGTCTCCCCGCCTCGTAACACACAGCCTCGGTAAAGTTTTCCTCCTTGTGGATTAATGGCACCTATTTTTCTTATTGTCGGAGCACTTTGCGAAAGTGAAAATTGAGCCCTTTTGTGAGCACTGTATTCTCTCCTAAAAGTAGGTATTAATTATTTTCTATAACGTTGCATCATATCACGTACTCACACAAGCCATTGATCCAAGGCAAAGTTCATTCTGTAATTATAGGTTATCCTCTCAAAGCATCCCGCAGCTAATGCTGTTTTATTTGCAGCTGGCTTAACACTGTGCACGTGATTAGACGAAGAATTATTTTTCAATTCCACGATACTTGCTCTGAGTTTATGTGATAAATTTTTTTTTAACTCCTGTGGGGACTAGTGAGTTTTTGATGTTAATTAAATAAGACAACAAGTCAGCAAACTATTACATGGTTGAGAAGAACTTTTTAACATTGCTGTCACTTTGTGCTTGCTGGGAAACAAGTGTAAAATCTGTGACGATCACAAGTGTATACCCATGGAGTGATCCCAAAGAAACGAAAGTTTGTAATTGTCAATATTCGCAAGTTAAAAGAATTTTCTAAAAATTTTTCCTATTTTTCGAATCACCGATACCGCTGCGATAATTGATTCGTTATTCCTGTTTGTTCAGTGTTCAGAACAGGAAATCAGGCAGTGCAAGTTCTCCGCGTCCCAATCAAAATGTCTTAATTGGAACCGACAACAAGAAAGCGAACGGTCAGTTACAATTCATGATAATAACTCAGCCCCTACCGTCGCTTTCATTAGTGACAACCACTTTTTTTATCCGGAGAACGAATATACCCGACAACAGCCGAGCAGCGACGAACGTAAATACTGCGTCTCCGAATTCGTCCCCTGTCACTGTGCCTTGCACTCTCCAGTAACAATGCGTCCATTCATCCATTGAATTGAGTGCCGCTCGGGTCCTTTTCATTTTTATTTTACTCTTTCCTTTTATTTATTTTTTTTTCTATTTTTTTTTTTTTATTTACCTGACTCCGGGCTACAGGTACCGGCCGAGTCGAGACCCCAGCGGCAGTTTTATTTCCGTTTCATTTGCTTCCTTTTGGGGTAAGTAACCCGTTGCCACTGAAACAAAGAATAAACCCGACCGAAATTTCAAATTCAAAAAGAACTAAATTGCACCGGTGTCTATCAACACTATTTTTATACAGTTAAAAAAAAAGTGTACTCTCTAAACCCGCTACCGAGTTGGTCATAGTAAAACTCGATATTCAACAACGTACGGTACTGCTCTCGTAAAAACTTTGCCAGAATTTAGGTTAGGTTATTCTTTTTTTCGTACAAAGGAAATTTTTGTACTGGCCATAAGTTTCCTAGGCTATGCGTATTTCAAGCTTTACGATATACCATAGAAAGGAAAAATTTCGTTATTCACATTTTTCTAAATAAATTACAACACGGTATCTACCCTGTGATTTAATACTTTTACGGAGCTCATATATACCTATATACGCGTCCATAGCTTTAACGTTAATTATTCTATGTCGTCGTTAATGTCGGTTTCTACATTAAAGGTAAATACATAGCCCGAAAAATATTCTCAGAAAGGGCGCGGATTACGAAGTTCCCCTATACCATAAAGTCTCAAGCCCGAAACCCAGTTGACTGCGGAATCAATTTATGTTTCTATTTTGGCCCTAGAAAGTCAACTAATGAAATTATATATTTCAGGTCCTAACAAAACTAATCCAGGTGTGTACCGAGCTTTAGGAATATCTTGAGGCGTATATCTCACTGCTGTCACATGCTTCACTTTCTACACTAAGAAACGCTGCTGCGTGATCCTCGGCCATTACTATATTATGGGAATTAAGAATTCGTATGCCATACGCATTCTCTGCTGTCATTATCAAAGCTCTTTGTGCCATAGATAATTAAGCTACAGATCGATCTCTTAAGAAATATCTTAACTGTCCAAGGTAATACTATGGGATGTCCCTCATTAAAGTCTAGAACAAAAATGAATTTATTAGCTTCATATATTTTCCATATTGCTCAACTTCATTGCATAGCTTATCTTATGTTAATTCGTACAATGGCTCATTTTTAATGCAAATTGCCAATTAAAAAATTCCTCGCGACAGCACATTGAACTTTTATGATATACATTGACTTTTTTTTATTTTATCCAATATCTTCTCTATATCGATTGCAATTTATTGATTTTATAGGAAAATTGTAAATCACATTGGGCGGGGGTCAGAGGTCATCTACGTATGTGATTAGCAATTTGTATTATCCTACAATGGGAACAATACGTATCTACGGTGAAATTGGAATTGTATTATCGAAAATTTATTGACCTATTAAAGTTTGCTTAAAATTATTCTATAGTGCGTTATCCATAACTCACACTGAGTGCAGATTACCTCTGAACTCTAAGAGCCCTTAGCACTCGGGGCATAGGTGTTGTATAAGCGAATTCGTCGATGCTAATATGAATGATGCATGAATAGACGGTTTACGCGAGATCAGCGAATTTATCCCTTGCGAATTTCACCCCATTGCACCCTGTTACTCTGTGCCTTGGTGGATGCCTGGTATTATGTGTCTGGCTGTCCTCTAACTTTTAGTCACCACGATATGGTAGGAGAATACGGAGGATATATGGGGTACAGGTGTTGGGGCGTGCCCAGCCTCCCCTTAATAAAGTTCCAAATACTTGGAACTTTAACCCTTGAACTCGAAGGGCGTGCGAAGGGGATGCCAAGCAATTTGTGATAATTGTTCGATATTACAAAGAAAAATGGTAGATTTAATTCTTTGATATTTAACAGTGAACCTTGTGATTAATAAGATTATCGGATACTGTATTTGAATTAAGGTTAGACATTGTAACTGGTATCACGTAAATGTCAAAGTTCATATTAAATTTCTAGAAATTCTCGACGTTACCGTAACTTTTACTATCTCCTGGTAATTTCAGACTTTCGAATTGTAGGAATTATACCTAGGGTGGCCGCGCTAAATTGTACACTGCTATATTTCGTACTTTCGAACTAGCGGTACTCGGCAGATATATATATATATATATTTTTTTTTTACAGCGAAAGAACAATTTCCAGAAAAAGTCCATGAGCGACTTTTTGTTGATATTGTTTTCCTGATGTGTTTTTTTTTGTATTTCGTTAAAAAATTCAAATATTTTAATACCTTTAATTTTTACTCCAGTATATCTATATCTATTGTGCCCGGGAGTGATAAGGGGCATACAAGTTATTTGGACAGTCGGAAGAAAAATCTGTCGTCATCCTTAAGGGTAGTAACTCTTTATAGCACAGATGTGAATTGGAAAAAATACAATGGGGGAATCCGATGAGCTTTCTTAGGAATTTCAAATGGGGTTATCATTGATAGTAAACCAGTCTTCTGCCTACTGCGCAATTTTCATTCGATTTTTCACGATTGCCTCTGTAGCAATCGTGCCAATTCCCTTTGATCTTTCCGTCATTAGCTTTGCTCCTGGTAAAGAGGTTACAAGCAGGAAGCAAAAGCGTTCGTGACTGTACTTAAGGATAGAGAAAAGCTCAAAGCGTCGGGGGATCGTATCCCCGTTATTTATTTTTTTTTTTTTTCAAAAATGTTCACGTCCACAATTTTCCGGGCTTAAATTTTTTTACAGCAACCCATCCTATCCGTATCACATACGATTTACGATCCGCGTTCCTAAACGGGCATATTCGTTTTTTTTTGTTTTTTTTTTTTTTTTATAATGGCCATTGTTGTCACGTGAGCCATTTCATATTGTTACCTAACAATTTATATCCTGACAATATTTATAATCCCGACGAAATGGCATTTCGTCAGCAAACTTTGTGGCTCTAATGGTGTCATTGATCGAGTTATCATTACTACTAATTAATTTTAAACTTAATTCTCGAATTTTTAATTGTCACGATAACGAACTTGGCTAACAGATCGTACAATAAAAAATATAGTTTAAAACCCTTTAAACAGCAGTCACCGTAAAATTTTCAAAGTTCAACGAGCATTGTCCCATTGTGCTCGTTTCCATGGCGACTAAAAAAAGTGAGTCGAAATAAATTTGTTCAACTTCAAGAATCACGAGGCTGAGGAAAATTTGAGAACCATATTACACGCTTATACGTTCATGCATGCACATATATATATATATATATATATATATATATATATATATATATATAAAGAGTATATAAATTCAAGAGTTTTCATTTCCTCAAGTATCGCGAAAGAATTTTCTTCTTCAAACAAAAAAAAAAGAGAATTCAAAAAGTCGAAAGGATTCGAAAAAGGGAACGCAAAGTAATGCACACACAAAGACTTCTCTTCGGTTCAGTTCGCGTCGTTCCCTTAAAATCAGCATTCTCAAAGTGACGACGCGTGATCATTCCTCATGGCCATAGATTTCGAAAGGACAAAGTTTTCGCCCGTAATCTTCGCACGAGGGTTTTTGCGTCCTTGAGCCTAATCCGTCGGCTCGAGTTTTCTCGGAAAATAAAATAAAATCCCAAGGTCCTTCGTTTAGCCGTGCCAACGATATTTGGCAAACGGGAGATAACGACGCGCAGGCGTCAAAAACTGTTACGAAATTCCGCGACCCTTCAGCCGGACACCCGGTATATACAATACACCAACAACTAACCACTTTCGTAATTGTACGTCAGGCAGCTAATTACGATCACACGTGTTAACATACATATACAGCATATATGTTATCAGTAATAATTATCACATAGGACTGTTTCTAATAATCCTATATTATTATTATAAAAATTGATATGTTATTAGGATTATACACATACATCGAGAATTCTTAGCGAAAAATATCTTAGACCTGAGGTCAGGCTGCATTAGGTCGGCGACAAAAAATCGTTGCGTTGGAAATGGGTACGATTGCCGAAGATCGAATGTCACGTTTTTACTTTATGTATATATATATATATATATATATATATATATATATACATGTCAGCGAATGGTATATTTCCTTTTGGGCTTTTTAATCGTCCGATGGAAGTCGAGCTTTTCAATGTAGCTTTTTCACACTATCCAGGCTATCGCAGTAGCGCACCGGTACACTCGACTTCCTGAAACCGTAGAGCAATGGAAAATACGAGATCCGAGTGTACGTGGAAAGACGTAAGAGGCGTATAGAGTGGAAACTCGTAGGAAAGGAGAGAATGAGAGAAATTGGTAGAAAGGAGTCTGCGGTGGGGAGGAAATGGGGAGGGGGGGGGATATCTGCGGTCGGAAAAGCCAATCTAAAATCGAAATCATTCCTATCGATTCTCTGCCAACTCTCGCGTTCGACTGCAATATATCAGAGATTCATCTTGGTGATGCAGCAAAAACATCGGTCGCATAAAAATTCGCCTATATATCAAGCTGTCATATAGCATCGTATTTGTACCTATCTTCGCCTTATATATATAATCTTGATGTATATAGGCATATACTATATGGGCGACAGTCTGAACGATTCTCAAGGATTTCGCAATTCCGAAACTCTGAACGTGGAAAGACATACTCGAGTCTATACTCATTATTCTATGATATCGACATCGAGATATCGTTACGCGATAAATCGCTTTTCGATATTTATCCATTTGACGATGCATCACCGGATATGCAAACTTATATCAGTAGCACGTTGTCTTTTTGAGCATCGAGAAATCCCAGGGAATTTATTAACTGTCAGACGACCGTCGCCATTCTATTCTTATAGACAAGACATCAAATCGACATCCGTACCATATTTTCATAGTTACGTCCCAACTGTTCCCAGGGTCCCAGTAATCAAAATCATAAAAAAATTATTGATGATATATATATATTTTTTTTTTCAAAATTTTGCCCCTCTTTTTTTCTTTGGTAATCCATAAATTTGACTCTACGAAAATGCCCATATTATCAGGACTGACGATTTCAGCCACTCGCAACTAATCCGTGAATATCGAAGCGTCCGCTAGTAGAACCGTATGAAAAAAAAAAAGAATTTCCAGAAATTTTCGAAAAACTTTTTTAAGTTCGTGTCTGGGCCAAGTGTGCCTGGGTCGGTGTGCGCATTATCGATCCTCGCTAATTCACTTCCATCTCGTTACCATCGCCAACTTCCTCTCAGCACAGTGAGAAGTTTCTTTCCTGTGGGCACGTCAGGCCGACGTTAGTTACTACCTTATGTACCACATAGTCAATAAATATGTACTATACTATGTGTATATATGTGGATATATATATATATTGAAACTACCCCATCGCCACTTAGCTGCAAGACGTCTTTATGACTCTTTCACCCGGCAGCCGCTCTCAGTCCTGTACTATGCACTTGTTACCCCCCCCCCACCCCCCACCTTGTGGAATTTCGAAAATCAATTTCCCAATACGAACACTGAGTACGTGGATAACCGAAGGGCATATTGCGCCATCCTTAGATCAGTCACCGGCTCCCCCGACTGTTCCCAAGGGACGACGCGGGAGAGCCGAAGCTGCCTGGTAGAGCCGCAGAGGAGACACGTGTAGCCAGCGAAACAGGGGAATCCCAGGAAATCCCCATTTACATATTCCTAGTATTTCCCTTGTCCTATACCGGAATCAGCCTATAGAGCTTCCCCTCCGTGCGGTACTGGACGAAAGGCCACCCTTCCTTCTCGAGTCCATACCGATATTTTCGCTGTTATCACACATAATGGCGGCCCCTTGAGCCATATCCCTTATTTCGCTATTTACATACACCCGCCTGTCACGTGACTTTGTACCTGCTTCAAAATATTATCTAATATATCATATATCTTGTGTATAATGATATTACACGAGAAATATATTATACGCGCATTTATATATTGCTCCTGGAGTAGCTACTTTTTATTTTTGAAATACACCCTCCGGGCGCTGGCTTAGTATTTCTTATCCTGGATATGAGCTAACGCCGCTTTTATATAGGACAGGTGTCTGTACGAACTACTGGAAAATTGCCTGACAACAGTAGCAGCTACTTTAACCCGCAACTCCAGGCTCCCTTACGAATCCTCGAGGACGCGCGAGATCCTCGAGTTAGCGGATGATAGATACTCGTGATAACGTGGATTTTGAGAATGCCATATGGGTGTGTGTATATATATATATATTTTCGTTTTATTATACAAAATAAAATAATAACAAATATCTTTAGAATATTCGCTCGATGGAAACGCACCGAGCAACTCTCTTGGCCCTTTGTCGCTCTACTCGGGAGCGACGTGCAAATATCTTCGACTGTCGGGATAGGTTGACATTTCGCGAACGAAAAATGACTGCTGTCGTATTGACACTTCGAACACGTGCTTTTCATATGACGCGTGTCCTATTATTATTATTATTATTATTTGAACATCGATACCCAATATTTTTAAGGGTACTGCAAACTTTATTCGAATCGATTATTCCCCAGTCGTATTTGCGGGTATTTGCATTTCATTTTAGTACCAATGTGGCGGATACATTAATATTCTTGATTGGACCAATATCCATTTCCCTTGTTAACCGATTATACACAGATTCAATGACAGTCAAGCTTCCCTAGGACTACCGTCTGCTCTGCATACTATGTATGTATACATACTGGACAATCATTCAATGTCGATTTGCACATTGCATCGCAGCTGCAATCGCAACTGCAGATAGACATACTGATCGAGCGTGAATGCCCCCCCGAGAGACTGAAACCTGAAACCCGAAATACGTATATATGTATATATGCAAATGGTCGTCCTAGAATCTTGAGCTAGATTCGCATTAGACTTCAGGGATATAGACTGCAGCTGCACTCGTACCACGGTATATCAACTGGTGAGATCCTCTGGATTCGCGTCAAATTTTGTCGATGAATATTTAACCGAGTAACCGCTGCCAAAGTATACTTTGCGCAAAACTAAAAGGAAGGCATTACTACATAGTTTTGGAAAAAAAAAAATTGATCTTGAATTTTTTAAAATAATTCTCCAAAGACGTTAGTTTCTTTTTATTTATAATATATGTAAAATTTATGAGATTTTATTTTATCGAAATTTTCTTTGAATCCAATTATTCCAGACGATCGTCATATATTTCTGACGATATCATGATGGATGCTTCGATTTGCAAATTAATTAACTCGCAATCGACCCACCTTCGGTACCTACTGCAGTGCCGTAGATGCCTACGTTCGAATGATACATGCCTGATCAAGCAGTATGACGTGCTTGGCTGCACCATGGGCCAATGGGTAATTTATTTCCGGCAAATTGAACATATTGGTTACGTCAGGTATCGATACCACCTGCCAGGTTAGTTTAGAAATGGAAAACAAAGACTGCCTTTAGCGATAACAAGTCAACAAGTGAAAATATTCGAACGGTTCACGGGTTCTCGTTATCAGGTTGCCTCGTGTGTTTGAAAAATAAATAAATAAAAGTTATAAGAAAAAAAAGTGTATTACAATAATAAATATCCAGCCTTGACTCTCGTAACGCGTAATTCTGTCTTACGATACTTAAATTCGATTCAATGCTTTTTTTTTTTTAGTATGATTGAACGTTAAAGCCTCGTTCATTCACCCGAGTGGTCTCGTTTTTCTGATCCAAGATGGCGACTGTTCTGGCGCATGCAGATTAGAGCGATACTCGTGGGACGAAGGAACATTGCATCGTTTCCTTTATAAATCTCAATTCTTCCGCGGAAGCAATGCATCCTGAATTGATTCGATATATCGAAACTATCTTGATCTATTCGAAGGATGCAGGAGGTTATATAAGTTTTGAAAAAAAAAAAAAAAAAGATGCATACAGAGCGGTGAAACTAGGTACTTTCTTGGTTGATCGTCTACTATCGACATCTAGTGAGTAACGGTGGAACTATAAATCAAAACTCAGATATATCATCGCTTTCGAATAGCGCCATTTTTTTGAATTTATTTCATAAGCACAGTCGAGTGTGATATTATATACTTGTATCGTATATGAGGGTGCATCAGTGTCGTATGTTAAATCTGAAGACGATTTATTGTATGTGACAATTTTTCGAAATTTATATATATATATATATATATATATACTCTCGAAAAATCAAAAAACCGAATATTAATATATTACGTTTCATTACAAAAGAAAATTATCTATCCAATATCTAATATTCATAAAATCAAAGTGCATACGTCTTACACGTGAAATCGCATTTTGCTGGATTTCATTTTCGTAATTGCAACGGATATCATTACGAAAAGTTTTATCAGCCATCTTGGACAATGGGGGACCGTTTGCAGTTACAAAGTTCAGAGAGCGCGAGCTGTTTTGCATCCAGAATTTCTGACCCACTTTCCTAGGGGTTGTTCACACATTTATATCTTCCACTCCCCAGAGATAAACCTTACTATGAAATTACCACCCTCCCCCTCCCCCCTCCGCCTCCCGATAGCTTACAATTGAGTTTCAAGAAAATTAAGTGTCCCTACGTTGCAGCTGCAATTGCAACATTTTTTTTACGCAAACTTTTCTTTCTGACAGATTTTCCAAAAAAAAAATTAAATTTTCCTTTCCCCCCAAAATTTGTTAGACCTACCCATCTGTGGAATTTACAATTGGACCACCGTACGTGATATATGGCTGGGTGCAATTCCTAGATTAATAAGGGTCGCTACCAAGGGTAAGGCTATGGAGACGGACGGAATGCAAGAAGATGACTTCTCTGCGGTTAGCGAAGAATTTTCCTAGGTGGCTTTGTGTTTGGCGTTGTGTAATTAGGCTGTGCATGTACAAGGGTCACAAGAGGTCGTGGTATCGCAATGTCGCGCCATGGTCCACCCGTTTCAATGTTTAGCACGAAACGTAAGCACGAAAACGTAAAACCCCTGTACCCCATTGTGGACAGTGCTTAACGCCGTCGGGACGCTCCGGGGTGCTTCCACTTTCTACATTGCTATGTGTATACCTACCATGCTTTACAGTGCCTACAACCTTCTACTCGCTCCATATGTATTATATATATATATTTATATATCCACCTACCATCTAGCGCATATAACCTGTCCTAGGTAGAGAACGGCGTACGGTCGCCTACCGACCGCGACCGAGGAATATTATTCAAAACGAGATTTACATTTTTACGACGGCACCATTTTCTACCAAAGGGCGGCAAGAATGGGAATTAGATTCATTTGCATATATACACGCATGAAGGAGATTAATGTCTTGATTAGTTAGTTTTTACACGATACAGCGATCCTATCCACCCTCTACCCTAAAAGTATAATGTGGCCAAGGATATATGTTATATACGTATATGTTAAATTTCTTGGCGTCTTTTGACATTCGCGATTATAAATGATGCCGAATAACTTTGCCATTTTGTGGTAAAAATGAGATATCTTACAATTGCGAAAGAAGACGGAAGAAATACCTCGTACTTTTTTTTTTTATTATTTACATTTTCTTTTATTATAAAAAGTAACAGTTTTTTTTAGCGAATAGAAGAAAGAAAAGAACAAATTTTTATGGAAATTATTTATTTATTTTTTTTCATAATTAATACAGACTGATTTACATGTATCTTTATTGGATTCGTATCTATAATTGATGCGTGTGAAGCACAAATTAAAGAATGATTATAAATGGATAGAAATTGACCCGGTTATACATTCGTTATTTGTACAGGAATTTTGGATGTAACGTGCAACAGCTTGGTGTATTGGACGACTAATAAATTGTTTAAAAGATTTTAATTTAAGGGGATAATGATTACTCGCTAATTGGTAACAGATTAAACTTTAAATGTGTACAGTTACTTTGCCCAAGAGTTAGATGACCGATTGGCTGTGTCTGGTTGCACCTGGAATATGGTGCATCTTGATGTAAAGTAAATCAGTCAAGTAAACTATAGATATTCGAGCGAATCGTTTAAAGCAGCATCCTCAAAGGGAAAAAGCTATCTGCATCTTTACAGTGCACGATATCCATCGCAATAAGATCCAAGAGAATCTCTCCTTATCTTAGAGACCTTTCACAGAGACGTCGTATTCAGCTTGGGTACTATTGGAGGTTATGTTGCGTTACGTCGAGTTTCCATTTATTTTCGATGTCAATTTAAACAAAATTTATTTATGGAAATATACATCCCTTATAAATTACGAAATTTAATCATGAATACAGCACGGGATGTAATTCGTTTATTTTCAGAAAACAATTTTGAATAAATAGTAGCGCTCCTGAATCACGTAGTAGCTATCCAGCTTGACGAACGTAGTCAAAATGGCGGACCGCGTCTTTGCACACTGTGTATCTTACATGTTTATTGTCGCCTCGTGATTTTCCACAGTATCGTGTTACTTTGTGTTCGTGAAAGTTCTTCGCGTGTTCACAGGTCGTGTTAAGGGATATTATATAATACACGTAAGTAACCCTCTCTAACAAAGGGAAACAGTAAATATCTAGATAATACCGAGCGGTTCGTCCGCCAGAAGTTTTGACGGTCACGAAACACCATGGGCGACTGAACGGTAGTCGAGGCTGACAACTTTTTTAAGGCGTTTTCTTAAATTTCCGACGTAAAAAGCGGAATTGCGTGTCAACTAAGGAAAACATTATCCCCACAGTTTTCTACTCACGATTCCCTTGGGGACAGGTATGTATGTACAGCAGTTATATCACCCTTGTCGCTACTCTTTCTTTTTCTAACCGCCATACCTTTTTTTCTGCCCTACTGTCGTACCTACAAAAGTAGCCACAAACTTGTTCAGTCGTAAATGTTCTATTTGCCAAGGGAGGAGAAATTAAATACAACATCGAGGGGGCTGTGACTGTTGCTACAGGACTCAATAGTAAATGAGCGCAATAACAGTTTGGCCTTATTCGTTCGTAAAGCATTGGTGCCAACTTTATAAATAGTTAACGGCGATCAACAACGTAGTTGTCATAACAGCGGTAATAAAAGCAGCAGCTAGCAGAAACGACGCCGCGCGTCGACGTGAAGAGTGCCGGGCGGACTGATAATAAAAAAATATACGCGAGCCACCGAATTCCATAATGGGAAAAGTTCGGCAGTGGAAGAAAAACTGGAAGGATATGTGGCGGCGAAAGGGCGCCTGAAAAAAAAAAAACAAAAAAAATATTACACATCTCCATTCGGTCGCGATCTCGTGGACAAATTTATTTTTTCTTCTTTCTTTTATCTTTCCTTGCCTTTCGTCAAAGTTATTCTTGCTTTGCGAAATTTTTTAATTTTTACTGACAGTTGCGCACGTCGCTACGAGTAAACAGTAGTGGACGTTTTAATAACGCGTAGCTTTTTTTTTTTCTTTCTTTCTCTCATGTGTAAACGCATCCTGTTGTATCAGCTGTACCGGCCATCAACTATCTATCAGTTATCGATTTTATGGATCTGTATTTATTGTATATGATCAAAATATCCCTTGGTTATTTTGCGTAAGCGGTAAAGCTACAATTTTTAGGGGCGAACGGGGTGGATTGCGGGGCTATTTCATCCACTTTACATTTCACGAAATACCCACGGACCCATCGATCTTTTCGATATATTAAACGCGATATGGGAATTTCTGGCTGCGCAGTTTTTCATTCGCGTGATAAACTTCGTATTCGATTGGTCACGTGCTATTCTTATTCCCTTTGATATAACGTAACGAATATATCAACGTGAACGTGAATAAGTTGAAAAAAATTACAAAATTTTCCATTTCTTTCTTTTTCAACCTATATATATAATATAAAAAATATATTATATATTCGGGTAAATACATCGTCCAAGAATTGTAATTAATCGTTTCATTAAATGTCTGTAGTAAAAAGGTCGACGCAAAAAAAAGCAGGGTAAAGGTACACGGTACGTTTGACAATTTAATAAGTAAACTTACTTAATATTCACACGATTCTCGGCAAATAGGTATGCGAATTTAATGAATGGCGGCAAATATAAAAAAGCTTAATAAAGTGATGAACGTGCAATTCCCTCGAAATGCTAAGTAATATGTACAGAGTCAGTACAAACGCACAATCTGAAGTTGGGCGCAGTCTGGGGACTCTCCAAAAAAAAAAAAAAAATGACAGCTCACCGCGACCGATTCACTGACAGTTCGCACAGCAATGAGTTAGATTATTAAAATATTTCAATAGCTAGGTTACTGAAATAATTAATTAATATTTTAATCATCAGTTAAGATTTATTTTTACAACAGATTCCAATGGCTCTCGGATGAGTCTTAGGATATCTAAAAGAGATTCGCAGTAGCGTTAAGATATTTTTTGCGGAATTTTGAAAATTTACCACTATCGTACGGACATAGGAGAAGCTTACCCGAGAGTGTTGAAGGAATCTGAAGACCTGTTCAGTCTTCTTATCTTCACGCCTCCCTCAGTCAGTCTCAGAAGGATGGGTGAAGCATGATAACTCTCTGGACTGTACCAGGACACCTAAAAGAGCCTTCACCTAACCTAACAAGTGCGCTTATAGAAATTTTCTATCATCTCCCTGGATCTTTTATCATAAAAAAAAAAACCGAATCTTCCATTTAATACCTCTATACCGGGAATGCTTGACGTAATAAAGATACACAAACGACGAAAGTGTTGACGTCACTGATAACGGTCACAAAGGACAACGACAGTATCGGGAGAAAGAATTTTGAGGTGAACAAGAAAAATATAAATCTCGAAGTCAATAAGAAGTCATTGAAAATGCAAGAGCTCCTCGGATATTATATCGGAAAATTGGTGCGATAAGAGAAGAAAAAAAAATGAAATTTTTTTTCATATCTCCAACAGAAAAAATTAGTACACAGTACAGCATCCATAAGAATCGACTTGACAATCGCGTCGAAGATATTTCCGTTTCGGAATAAAAAAAATCTCGAACGAGATCAGCGTTTGACAATGGGGATGAAATATATAAATTGAATAGCTACTTTCTTTAACCCAATAAGTACAAAAGACATATTGGCTCCCTCTGTCATTTTTTTTTATCACAACACCACGAACCCTCCTCATATTTTAATTTCCATTTCCACCGTTCCCACGGAAAACGAGAATCGATCGCAGCTTGCGGTAACTATAATCAAGAATAATGGCGCAATACTCCCTGTACACAGATTCGAAGATAGGGACAGGTTATATTTTACGCAATAATCCGACAATGAGTTATCACCTTAAAATAAAAGAAATCCAAAGGTAAACAAGACTCCCCCGACGTCTTTACGTCGTCGCCGTCGATATATATTCAGATCGTTTAATTTTTCTTTTTTTTTCTTTTCTTTTCCAAATTACCCATACTCCGCTAGAATATTTTAGTACCGCACGTCGACGCGCGCAACGCAGATAAGGATCTTGGGATAAAAGGAAAAAGTAAATTGCAAATTAACTCGATCGCCTATATACATACCACCTTCGAGATAACTCCGCTGACGCGATTACCGTAACAAGGCAGATATTACTAACGAGGAGACTCGTTAGGAGAAATAATTATTCTCTCAATCAGGCAATTCTCTGTTACCGTTGACAGTGCGAATATCGAAAGCTCTTCGAATTGGCAATCCTCTTGCAACACGCTAACTGTCGTGCAAATACAAAACCGTTATTATCGACGTCGTTTAAGTGCAACCGTACTGACATACGCAGAACCCTGCCACACACTGAACAAGCTATACGCTCATTGTGTTAGTATGGTACCATATGAACACATATGGGGGCGTGGCTAACATAATAAATTCATCCAAGGTGTTCGGGGTTGAAATTGCATAATTTTAGGCATCCGGTTGTCAATGGCCTCCTGGGTCCTATGTACTAATTTCTGGGCGTCCGTCGTTCACAGACTTTGTATGTACAGAGACATTTTATTCTTGAGATTCTCCTCACTGACAGACTATATGGCGTGCTTGTGTATATATATTAGTGAACATATGACGTAATGAAAAGGGCGTGACAATGCCCAGTCCCCTGTCACCATGCGTTACTACGCATAATGCTGACACGCGCTTGGGCATTGAATGTGAATAGGAAAAAAAAAAAAAAGGGACGAATTATATGGAATGGGCCTTACCTACTGTACCTACCTTGCTGTTCTGTATACTCTGGATACCCTGTTTGAGGTTATTATTATTATTCAAGGAGGGGACCACTCGGAGCCTCTTGAGCAGTTCGCGATAACGCGCTTCAATGATCTCGAAGAATTTTTCTTTTTCTTTTAGTCGGTCCGTACGAGGACCACTTTTGGCCTCGTACGAACACGGAAGTTGGAGGGAATTTTGAAAATTGTGCAGTACGACAGCCGGCCATTGATATTTATTTAATCCAGATCGGTTTAGCTGCACTTGAAATTAAATCAGGTTTTCAGCAGGAGCTATTGATGCTTTTGGAAGTGCGCGACCTTTTCGACGCGGACTGCTGAACTTCACTAAAGGTCATGGAGAATTAGTGTAGAAGGAGGAAGCCGGATGAAAATGAAAAAGAAGGAAAATTTGGAAAAGCCACAACAGGTTGTTTTGATTGATTTTTTTAAATGGCAATGATATGGGTCCTTTCATTAATGAATATTGAAGGTTGATATATTTGAATTTTTTTATATAGGTATAACGGACGATGGGTTGGTTTGCAAATAAGTGCTGTCGCTCGGCCAAGATTGTCGATGCTGGAACAACGAGCCATTTGAAATGCGGCGGGTCAATCGCTTAGGGATCAATTGATCGTCATGGATGAGCGCGACCTCGAGAAGACTGCGCACAATGGGAAAAGGCGCAAGAAGGCGAGCGGCTTGACGCTTAATGGAAATTCTCCTTGATCTTCACGATTACGCGCTGGGCCCTCCGGTGAAAATTAATTCAGACTCCCCCGGTGGTTGGTGCTCATCGATCCACTAGGAACTTCGGTCAGCATCCAATGGAAGCGATTACTCGGACAATCGAAGCTTTCGTCGTTCAATGGAAACGCGATAAACGATAAAGCCTCGAACGGGCTATATCGAGCCGATTTATCCTACTTGGATAGAAAACCTCGGCTGCGGGCCTTTGCAACTGTTGCAAAAAGAATTTTAAAAGCATTAACGTACATCGCGCACATGGTCACTTACCCTTATGTCTTAAGGCGCTATAAAATTCCCTTATACTTGATACGCGAGACATAAACTGCAGCTATTTTAAAACAGCCTTAAGCTGTTTGAGCGATAAGTCGCCACCTAACGAACACTTAAACCTATACTGTATTTAATCACTGGCTCGGTGTACCGTGTCTATGCGAGTGTAAATAACAGACAGAAAAAATAACATGGCGTCTGCACAAGATGCACGTGCAATTTATATATCGTTCGTTTTCCACTTGACTGCGCGACCGCTCATAATTGACTGAATTGCAATAAGACACGTAAAAATGAAATCACAAGGCGTTTCATTGCGGAAACCTTTACCTGGTTTAAATTAGTCCCCGTAGTGTGGCGCCAGGGCTTTAAACGTGTTTCTCGCGCGATACGTATGTCGCCATGCATAATGTATTTCTGACGTTCTTCGTGAAAGCAATGCCTTTATGGGTGATATGCAAGTCATTCGAGCTATTAACTGACTGAGGAAGTAATTAGCACGATAAACCAGTCCCCGCGTTTCGCCGTTAACGTTTTGTCATCCTAATTGTATCGCGACCGTTAACGTTTAGTTGGTCCAATTCCCGCTAGATGGCAGCGCCAGCCAAACGGACGATTCTCCGACTTCGCCCTATGAATAGGTCAGGCGCACAGTGGTGCCGGGTTTACGTTTTTCCAACGAATTCATAACCTCAAAGTCATTAAAACCGTTAATTATTTATAAAAGGTGCTCTTTCTAGTGATAATGAAAAGGAAAAAGGAGATAATAACCTGGTGACGCAGGCATTCGCAATTAAAATAAAATTCTTTCACACTTTTGAACAGTGCCGGACGGCAGAGCCAACCAAAGAGAAACTAATTATCACGATAGGGCCTTGATAATTTTCGTCTCTCTGTTGATCATCAAAGAAACTATTTTACGTGATAATTACTGTAACGTCGAAGATCAATTATTATTATTAATCATCTGAAACTTATTAATGTCTTACGCTTACGCCCACTATCAAAGAGAAGCTAATTAATTATTCTCTGAAAAAGTTTAATCCTTTTATTTACATATTTGTCATTCGTTGCTCACCTCGCACAAAATGGCTGATCGGGTATCTAATTTGATTAATTAAGTTTCATTGACATCAGACCTCTCTACTGTGTTACGTAACTTCAGACTTCGGATCAATACAACTAACAATCCGTGTACAACGTTATAATTCTAAATTGCAAAATCGCTCGAATTCGCGGCCGATGTTCCTAATCAAGCAGCTACGTATTTTACTAGTGTAAATAAATTTAGCACGATCTTCCGACCCGCAAAAGGGGGGAAGTCCTCGTTGCATGCACGGATGCACTTCCGTATTACATTCTCCGTGCACATATTAAACTCGAGATTCACGAATTAATATGCAAGATGCTCGACAGTGTAAACCGAGGTGACGTATATATAGATATAGATAATGGTCGCGATTAATCGATCGCGAGCGGATATCTTCGTCAAGTCGAGATTTCCGTTTCCTGTATAAATGCTGCCTCAAGCCATCCCAAGGAGGTGTTCAAGAAGTAAGGGGGGCGGGGGAGGGGGAGGCTTTGCTGATTTATATGCGACATATGTATAAATACAATGACATATTTGTGCATATATATATATATATATATATATGCATACATAAAAAAGAAACGTACATAACTCAAGCGCAGGAACCCCAGGCCCAGTTTTATACATAAAAAAAAAACGAAAGACCGGAAGTAACGCAGAAATAATCTCGATCGCGTACCCGGGTGCCTTCACAATAAAAAACAAAAAGCAGGAAGTACCTTGTATATGGTTTTCCGGCGAAATTGGTACTCTCGCTAGGAACACTTAACAAGTTAGCAGCCAGCATAAGATAAAGGCCAAATGAACGAGCAGTACGTGTTTCAAGTAGTCAATGATTCAAGTAGTACTTGCTGGTATATAGTATGTAGAGTGGGGACCCCCCTTCTCCCTGTATACGATTTTACCGAACGAACGATTCAAATTGAAAACTGAAAAGATCCTTCGGCCAAGGGAGATCTCTAGCACGCCCCTTAATAAAGGCTTCAGAAAATTGAGTGAGTCCAGGTGTTGGCCACGTTTTGACAATGGTCGCCACGTTGTGTTATCGAAATGTGCGGCTACGCGTTCAATTCACCTCGCCACATAGGTTATGTATACACGTCACCCTTTTTTTTTTACATATGACGCACGTGTCAACTTAAACGGTCA
This sequence comes from Calameuta pygmaea, assembly GCA_031762395.1. Classification (NCBI taxonomy): domain Eukaryota; kingdom Metazoa; phylum Arthropoda; class Insecta; order Hymenoptera; family Cephidae; genus Calameuta; species Calameuta pygmaea. The sequence continues at coordinate 1,507,212 of JASANN010000246.1, forward strand.
TATATATATATAACCTTACTTAACTGCTGGAACGTTTGGTCAATAGCTGTTTGAATTGACATCAGAGTTATTATTATTATTATTAAAATCGATATAAATATACACATTAATTGCTGTCACGCTATATTAATTAAAACAAGCATTACCCTCGGTTCGGTTTCTCCATTTTGTTTCAACGGTTGAAGCGCTGAATCGTATATTAAGGCTAACTGTGAAATCCACTTGAAAAAAAAAGAAGAAACTTTATAAAGATTGTGCTCCTAATTACCCCGTTACTCATGGAGATTCAAAAGGGTCTTTTGTTGCTATTTTCAAAAAGCCCGCGCTTGACGTTTATCTATTATGCACCCGTTACTCTTGCACGTTCTGCGCAATGCTGCTTTAATTAGCACGTCGACGCGGCTATAGCTGCTATGTGTTATAGCAAATTAAGGGCAGGACTTCAATTATGGTTTTTGACAATGCCTTACGGAGTACGGAAATTGCAATTTCGCACGTCGATGGGTTTTCAAACGACGACAGGACTGCTTTTTTTTTTTTTAATTTTAATCCTTGTTATGGCTGCTCCACGCTAATGGACAGCCCTTAAGGTACGCGATATATACACAAAGAGCACGAAATAAGGTCCCGTGTAAAGAATGGTATCAAATCACTCGAGGAACTGGTATCTATAGGAACCACGTAGCCCAATGGCGCACATGAGAAATATGTGGGTCCCTTTGATCGGGGAACACACACGCATTGGCATTTGTATATCATGAGAAAAATTTCAAGGATGACAAATGGGAAAGTAGGAGGAGATATGGAAAAATTTGATTTTAAAGGGATGTTCAATTTTGAATTTTATATCGTGAAATTTTTTTTTCAAATATCCGAATGCCTTCTTCGATATATTTATTTATTAATACACGTGTATCGTATGCGAGAAATCGAAACGTGGGTGACATTTTGTTTTTGCACTTTCACGGTTTTATTCTATGGGCACTATGGGCACTTCGGTTATATTTTATGGACTTTTTTTGCCGTTTTGAAATAATAAGAAAAAGAAAAATTAATGCTTTCAAACACGTTGACGGGGTTAGGCATAAAATTCACGTTCCAGTCGAGCCTTAACGTTTGTCATCTTTAAGTAAAACATCGTTCTCCTGTCTCGCTTAAATTACTTAAAGGTACACGTGAATTTCAATGAACGATATCTTGAGAAAATTAATGCAAAGCTATGCAAGAGGATTCTTCAGGGACCTCCGAGCGATATCGTACTTGGAAACGAATCATACCGTGACAAAGAATCCTGGAGACGAGCAATTAGGATTCGCCTTGTCACTTAAAAAGGCTAGTTTGCAATATTTATCTTGAAGAAGAAAACGAAATTTCTTGATAAAAGTTTTACATAAAATATTCATTGTGTCACAAAAAAAAAAAAGAATTGGGAACCAGCCTTCAAAAAATATTCTCACAGTTACTCCACTCCTATGTCAAATCAAAGGATCCTTATTAACGATTAAAGAAAAAAGTGCTCGATGTTAATTCATGAATAATATTTAAAATAGGATTAATTGCACAGGCGAATAATTAACGTGTCACGTGAGAGAAAACATGACGATTCTTAACGAGATAATTTTTATATTTTAATTAAAATCGTAGAGGCATGTAACCTTAAAAAAAAAAATTATACATCGAAAGTCACGTGATACTCGCATTTAATTACTCGTTGATTTTAATTAACTACACTTTCCGTGTCCCTACGTGTCTATGTATACCGTCAGCCGATACGCCGAGTTTCAAAAGGGGGTGCGCGTCTGCATCTCATTCCCATAGGGGAGTCTCGAAAAGGGCCTTGAAATGTTAAAAACGTCAAAACACCTCGTACGAGTCCTTCTGCAACGTCACTCCGTCAAGGGTGAGGACGCGCACTGCTAAGAGTACTCGGGGGATGCTGTGCTTCTCCCTTTATTCCTCTGCCTCTCTCTCTCTCTCTCTCTCTTTATTCTCTTACGGCACAAGAGAGCTGAATGCCCGTGTTGCCCTGATGAGTCTACAGCGTCGCTCGAAATGAAAATTTTACACAAAGATCAAAATAAGTTCCCAGCTACACGCCCTCATAACTCTTTTCTCTTCGTCATCTCCTCCAATCCCCCCCCTACTCTCTGTCATTTGTCTCGTACCGAGTGCTCGGAAGCTGATCCCAATTAAAACAAGTAGACATAACCAGCATGGGGATTGCGTTCCATCGATGAAGGTGGCAGCACCGTAGCTAGACGATTCACTCGTCCCAGCGGTCGGCCGGCGGCCGTACATAACCTCAATTAAAAGTGCGTTTCTTTTTAACTTCAATTTCCATGAACACGAGTGTACTTGGCCTTATAGTCGAAGTCGAGTGCGGGAAATTTTATTAAAAATTTTCAACCACCCGTTAAACTTTATTCGGCGACTTACGTGGGTTAAAAAAAGAAGGTCGAAATTTCGTTAAAAAAAATTTTTACTCAAAAAAACGTCTACCGCAATCGTTTAAATTGAGTGTCACTGATCTCGCTCATCTTCAATCTCTACACGACAGAGCTTCACGGCACCCCTCATTTCCCACTCACTCGTTTCTACAACCATTGAACACGGAGTACGTGGATATGCATGTTGTTTTTCAAATTCACATATCTTCACATGCGCACAGGGCTTGGTACACTGCGCTTTACACCCCCCCCCCCCCCCTGGACTCACAGGCGTAAATGAACTCACGTGTAGAAGTGCTTTCCTGTAAAATAGTTTCATTGTCCTCACCCTATCCACCCCTCCAGATCATTGTTTCTATCTATAGGGTGTGCTTGACTTTTCTCGTCTACACATATGGCGCATCAAGCTGCGCACTCGTTGCGCCAGAATGCGCTTTAGTCCTTTATTTTCTTTTTCTAAATTTTACCAAAAATCTGTCCATATGCCACTAGATTTATCTTTGTTCAATTATTCATTGAGAATTTGACAACTGTCCAGATGTGTTACCCCCTGGATTTTTATTTTTAATTCTCGTTTCGCACGCACTCCAACTGCGCATGACTTTTGCCCCCCCCCCCCCCAAAGCTACACCCTCACCCCCCTTATGTCATAATAATTTAATACAGAGTCCTTGTCGTAATTAAACTGTACTCCTCTGATGAATCCTGATGGTAAGTAACACTGGCTCATAGTACTATAATTAATTTCACTAATTTAATCGCTTCCCGTTTCCTGAACCTTCGAACGATTTGAATATTTAAATATCGCTAAAGTACGACAAAGCTTAATAAAATGTGCTAACTACTTTTTATTTCTAATAAATTAAATCTTAGTTTTCTCGTTCGACCGAAAGTGCCCGAGTAATATCATTTAACTGAAATTTCATAGGCTGATAGGTTCGTAAGTGGAATTATAAACTCGTTAATGTTTATAATTAAAAGCTACGAATTAATATTCGTGTATGTAATATAATAATAATAATAATTAACAGAGAAAATTTTACAGCCAATCTATACGTCGTGCTTGTGATGATTGAATATTACTTTTTTAAAGTAATACTTAAATTAAGCTATAATTAAAGGATGAGTGTGACGCTAGTAAAAAAAAATCAGGCATTTGTTTTGATTATAAAAAATTTATATAACGTCTCGACCAATAAACGAAATGCTTTCTCAAATTCTATGGCATTGTTGGGCTATAGGAAGGAAAGAATATATATATATATATTATTCCTCCCCTTTATCTTCGATGGCTGACACGTTGAAAAACCTTCGAAACCAAACATATCAAAATGTGCCGCCTGTTCACGAGGACGGACGTTATGGAAATCTAGGACAATACATTCGTACTATTATAATGCGGGCCTCTCGTCGAGCTATTTATTTTTGTTATCCATTCGATACGATCTCACCACTCGAACGGGATCCTCAAAGAGACGCGGGACAATAACGGTCCTCGAGGACGAAGAAGAAGAAGAAGACAAGGAGAGGGAGTAGTGGGCGGGGGAGAGTTTGGTTGGTAAATTTGATGACGCGTATCACGAAGATCCTGAAAAACCTTTTAGATTGAAATTCCAACGTGGGAAAGTACGAATTAATAATCCTGATGAAATCGACTCATACGAATTCGCCCAAATTCAAGTTATCAGCGACTGGCCGTGAGTTGAATTAATTCGTGAATGTTCGATGCCTTCGTAGGGACAGCTGGGGGGGAGGGGAGGCCTTGTTAAACTATTGAAATACTTTTATGAGTGTGTTTGTAGATTATCCAAACAAGTGGGTGTAGTATGGATTTGTTAAAGATTCTTTTGTGTCACAACTTGAACGGATATCGGAATTTTTGGAAACTTTTGCTGGGCGGGTTAGCAAGTTGTTACGTATTAACTTTCCGATTGAATAAATAACAGAACGTCGATATCGTACTTCTAGAATGTACCAGAGTCAACAGCCTTGGGGTAATCGGAACTTTGGGGAATGCTAAGAAATTTTCATGAAAACTTGCGTAACCCTTTTTTTTTTCTTTTTGTAGATTCTATAGACGATTTCACGTATGTGTGTTGCTGTCAAATTAATTGAAAAGTTACGTGCACTGCAAGTACGTTAACCAATGTAAGCGTAGAATTGCACAGAATGCATTAGCGAATTGAAGTATTGTAGTAAATTTGAATAGAGCGGGAAAAGCTGTACTCTTAACGATTGTCTTTCGGAGAGCATTTCTTATTTCCGTCATTACGTACGGATTAAAAGATCCATCAATCCTGCCGTACGAAATATCGTAAATCATTATTATGGACCCGAGGGATGTGTTTTCGCTATGGAATAAGAAGCCATTTTCGTGAACAATTTCGTTACGAATATCAAAGACACCGGGTCTCTGTCTAACATAAAATATGATGTTTTGGATTTCTGTCGTTACTTTCAAAATAGCTGTTTACACTTATTCAGGCCATATGTAACCATCAATCTTTTTTGTTTTTAGTAACTATGACGGATGCCCAGGCTGTGGCAGGAGGAATTGCACAATTACCATGTGACGTTGAACCTCCTGTTCCTGGCGACAGACTACATCTTGTTATCTGGTATAAAGATGTGCCACAAGATTCTGGTATAAGCGCGGATACACCGATTTACAGGTGAATATTATTATTACTATAAAATGTTTATTGTACTAATATGTATTTAAAAAGTTATGTATCATTAGTTTTGTCAACTGTCATAGAATTTTGGAAAAAAAAAAATTGTACCATTAAGGAATGTCTATGCTGAGTCTAACGATTTTGATTTTTCATTTCAGCTTTGATACTAGAGGTCGGGCAGCCCTCGAACAAGGAAAGCACTGGCAGGATCCTAGTCTTGGCAGAAGAGCATTCTTTCGGCATTCCGAAGAACCTGCAAAGCTCAGTCTTGAATCTGTACGTGAGAGTGATGCAGCTGTATATCGTTGCAGAGTTGACTTTAAACAATCACCTACAAGGAACAGTAAAGTCAATCTTACTGTTATAAGTAAGTCATTGCAAATGACGATATCAGATTATTTTACATATAAATCAATAGTAATTTTTGTATTGTCAATGACAACTTTGTACAAGTGATTGTATATTATATTCAAAATTTCTCATCCGCAGTTCCACCAGAACAATTAAGCATATTAGATGAAGATGGGGGTTCCCACATTCCTCATTATATTCTTGGACCATACAGCGAAGGTGCATCACTTAATATTACTTGTGTCGCTGCAGGTGGTAAGTTGATAACTGATAAAAATGACAATCTCTTTTATTACTTATACAATATATTAATTTATTCAAAAAAAGCTTTCGCAAGAGGTTTACATTTTGTTCAATGTTATTCTGTCGATGCAGAAAAAATTATTTTTATCCTGCGAGTAATATTTCATTAGCTCACAATGAATGATATAAACAATGAATATAAAATAACAATAAATGCTTAATTAGATTTTACACAATGAGCCAAATCTTTATGACAATTAGCTTGGCTGAGCAAGTAATTCACAGTAGTATTTAACAGTATCAAAAGAACCAGATATTTTCACAATGTTTTAAGACAACCATAAACAAGGACTACCTTGCATCTGCATATTTTCTGCAGAAAAGGGAAACGCGCAAGGGAAATGCACCAGTATGAATGATGCAAGTAAAGCGCACTGCACTTGTCGTTACTCGTTAGTCAGCGTTTTGATGAATTCTGGTTAGGTTAAACAAAAAATTGCTGGCCAAAGGTACTTGGTGAAAGAATAAATTGAGTGCTCTAATTAGTGCGGAAAATTCTTTTGCTCAATGACAAAAGTAAACGGGAAATAAAAAAAGAGGAACAAACAAATCGGACCTTCCAGTTGTCGGTTCTCTTCACCCGCGTTCTTGTCCCAGGTCGACCTCAGCCGCGGGTTACGTGGTGGCAGGAAAATGCCCTTTTGGACGACAGTTACGAGACCGTCGGCACCAAAAGAGTTCGAAATATATTACGATTGGAGAAGTTGGAGCGTAAACATTTGCATGCAGTATTGACGTGTCAGGCTTCGAACAACAACATGGTCGCCCCGATATCCAGTTCCGTTTCGCTCAACATGAATTGTAAGTGACGTTATTAAAGTTTTCTCTTACTTTTACACAACAAATACTTATATCAAATTCACGTGAGAGATTTATTTAAAAAAATTATTTTTTATCAAATATTATATATCTAACGATTTTCAGTGAGACCATTGTGGGTTCGCATGCAGAGCGACAATAGACCGTTAAGCGTCGGGACGACCTACGAGATAGGATGCGAAGTAGTAGGCGCCAGACCTATGCCGACAATTACATGGTCCAAGGGAAGCATGACGTTGCGCAACGCGCGTCAGACGGTAATAAAATAGTTAATTAAAATAGTATACATATATATGATTGACTAATCGAACGGAAGTTAATCAGATTACTTCGCTTTATTTATTAGTTGCATTGAAAAAAATATATATATATAAACTTTATAACGCACAGATGAGTCCCGACGCCAATACCACTACCAGTGTTCTAACTTTCGTACCGAGCATCGACGATGCTGGAAAGTTTCTCTCCTGCAGAGGAAGCGTTCCCGTTATTCCCGATTCAGCAATGGAGGACGGATGGAAACTCGACATACACCGTAAGTCCATTACTGACAAATGTAAAAAAAAAAACCAGTCGCGATTAGACTTCTATAATATTACAATGAATCGTGACGAATTTTCTGCGGTTATATTAATTCTTAATTTTCCACCAATTACAGACGAGCCCGTAGTGTCACTCGAATTAGGCAGTAATTTGAATTCAAGTGCCATTCGCGAAGGAATGGACGTTTACTTCGAGTGCAACATCAAGTCTAATCCTTGGGTTTACAAAGTTTCTTGGCGCCACAACGTGAGTTTAATGATCAAATTAATACCACGGATGGTGTAATATGAAAAAAAAGGAAGAAAAAAAATAAGAAAAGCTAATATGCCTACGTAGAACAGCTTGAAATAATTACATAGAATTTCTCGCACGCTCTGTCCAGACTCAAGCGTTCATAAATTTCTCTCCAATTTCTGACGCAGGGAAATCCACTCTACCACAACGCGGCTACAGGAACGATAGTAAGCAACCAGAGTCTTGTGCTCCAGAGCGTGACTCGTAGCAGGGCTGGAATTTATACGTGTGTCGGTAGTAATCAAGAGGGTGACGGTGAGAGCAACCCTCTCAACCTGGACATCAAGTGTGAGTTGACTGTTGAGCTTGCACCGAGAAATAACGTCCTATTCTTTTAAGGGAACGCACGCAGTCATTAGCAACGTGCATTTTTATCATTATCAGTTATAAATACGTGATTTACGTGATTATTTATCTGTATAATATTATTATTATTTCAATGGTATTTTCCATAGTCGCTCCCGTTTGTCATCCTGGCCAAACTAAAGTCTTCGGCGTGGCTCGACAGGAGACTGCGAGGATCTCTTGCGAACTTGACGCCAATCCTTGGAACGTTTCCTTCACTTGGAAATTCAATAATACAATGGAGGCTGTCGATATTGCTCAGGCTCACGTAACTTCTGATCGGACTCGTTCGGTCGTCTCGTATACTCCTATTACTGAATTGGATTACGGCACGCTGCTGTGTTGGGGTAGCAACGATCAGGGGTCGCAGAATGAACCTTGTGTCTTTCATATTGTACCGGCTGGTAAGTTTCGTTTGGTAAGGGTTATCCGCCATTTTGTAAAACAAACGACGCTCCTTTTTTACATTGACGGGTTTTTTTATTTTTTTTAAAGTGGATCTTCTCGCTCGTTGCGTACATTGCTGACTCTGCGTTTGGCCTGCCTTTTCCGCTTGTTTTACATGAGAATTTTAATTTTAAAAGGATTTAGTGTAATTACCTTGAGTGGAGAAACTATGGTGGAAATTTTCATTCGTTTTTGCGGTAATTTTGCGTTCAAGCTTCGCTGCGATGCAAGCATTGAAATTGTAAGCGTAGAGATTTACTTGCTGTTCATAATTTTCAGTCTAGAATGTACGATCAAATATACATTAATAATTAGAATTTTATATGCGATATATGCAAATGGAAATGAATCGTGCATCATTAAACCACAGTACATTTAACAGGATAAACTGGACAATTGCCAATCGTAAAGAAGGATATTCGTAGTCGTGTCGAGTCTGTTATATCATCTGTGCATTAGCAATGTAAAGAGTTCCGAAAAGTTAACGTCGTGGAGCAACGCCAAATGTTTCATTGATTTCTTTACTAAAGATCGAGCAAGCTCAGCTGAACTACGTCTGCAGTTTTGCTGAAGCTTCTAATTAATTGCCAAAAATTAATAACCCTTTTCATTAGCTCGAAAAGGAATTTGAGCTTCAGTCAAGTTATCTACGGTTTAACAGCAAAATGAGCTTGTAAAGGCGATTATACATTTTGACCTTATCAAAAAATATATATTGAGAGAAAAAAATTCAAGCTCAAAAACACAATATATAAAATACTATTGAAATCGTTGTTCCTCAAAATTTTCAAAAATATAACTGTGCACGTTTGCGAAAAATAATGCAAAATGTTATACTTCTCTTTAAACTAACGATGCTGCTTTATCATTATCTATAGGTCGACCAGACACTCCGCACAATTGTTCAATTCTGAACCAAACGACGGATGCACTGCATGTAGAGTGCAGTGAAGGTTTCGACGGTGGTTTACCGCAGAAATTTACAATGGAAGTAGAAATGGACAGCAACACTAACGCCTTGAAAGCTGGAAGTCTCGTTTACAACTATACTAGCAAGAATCCATTATTCTCAGTGTCAGGATTGGACGCTGGTTCGGTCTACCACGTGAGCATATTCGCCAGCAATGCAAAAGGTCGTAGCGATGTTGTACGTCTTCGCGCCACAACCCTCAATCTACCAGAGAGACGCACAGGTGAGTGAAAAATGACGTCAGATAAATTTTCGAACAATGACAACCAACCTTATCACCAGCCTCACCCATATCACTCAAAATCCGTCGCCACGACCAATAATCTTTATATTTGATTTTGAGCACTGTTTGCTACGCTGCACGGCCTTGCATCGTAGGAATCCACGTGGCTGTATATTTATTAAATTAAAAAAACAGAAAATGAAAGACACTATTACCGAGATATTTTATCACAAGGTTGATCTGATAACGTCAGATTGAGGGTCACATTATTATTTTTGATTGCATTTTTTTTATATCTAATACAGTAACGTCGCGAATTTAATATTGCACCATGGCTTATATTGCGTCAGTATTATTATTCATAGACGATTAATGTCTTAGAAATGTCCTACGGATGTCCATAGGTCTTGAAACGCTCTGCGAGCCCGTATATATTTTATGTTACTAGAGTATCTATTAACTTCAGTTTTTTTAAAGAATTGCACCACATATAATCAAGAGCGAGTATTATCGTAACAGAAAAAAATTCTAGAGAAAAAGCATCCACGAGACACGCACGCTACGAATCACAGCGTATCAAGATCATCGTCCCTAAGAAAACAAAGGATAAAAGAAAAAGAACGAAAGGAAAGAAATCGTAAAGTTCCCAGAGTTCAAGACGTAAGAACGATAATCCCAAAGACCTCAAGTGATTTCGAGAAAAATAGAGCGTCATAATTCTAACTGGCCTCGTCGTAAGTTCTAGCGACGTGTCGCGTAATCGTGCTCGTTTATCGCAAAGGGCACGTAAAAAAGGGAGTCGCCGAGAATGGGCAGTAGGTAATCGAAGGGATGGAGTGAAGATGCCGCGTGTCCAGGGACTCTAGGAAAAGGGCTAATCTCACGGTTTAACGCGTCAGAGCCTAGGTGGATCGTTTTCTCCCCAGGAGGGCTATAAGTTTATCGCTCTAAGAGGTGGTTGGCTATCGGTAACAAAGTATGAGGGAAGGACGGCTGGGCGTTGCGGGATCGATGTCACATCGTGTCCGGAGAGACAAAGGATTTTGATATTTATTTTCAAACGACCATCCCCCCCCCACCCCCCACCACACTTCCCCCGACTTAATATATAATAAACACGCGAATCAGTATACAGTTACCAGTCGATAAATAAAAATCCAAAGTCCCATGACCGTACAGTAAAAAAAAAAATAAAAATAAAAAGAATCATATTAAAGTAACATCGAGTATGAGTGTACCAAAGTTGAGGTGAGGATCCCGATGGTAGCAGGTGAGAGGCTGGCACGTCCACCATCGCCGGAGAACTGCACAATCCGTGAAGAGAGTCCGACGACGGTGAGGGTCAGCTGCGCGGAGAGCGAGTACTTCGACGCGAACACTGCGACCTATGTACTTCAGGTCTTCGATGCTGGCACCAGGCGTCTCCTGGCATCAGCGACCAGCCTGACCCCAAGCATACTCGAGGTCACGGACCTTCCGGCTGAAAGGAGCCAATCAGGTCTGGTCCTATCACTAAGGATCATGACCGCTCATGCAACTAGCGACGCCACCGTACTGCACAGCCAGCACTTTGTGCAAGAGGGTGAGACCCTGGAACATCAGAGATATCCAGGTAGGGCAGTAGCTTACTTTCTCACAATGAAAAACGACGGTGTCGCCATCTAGCGGTAAATTTCAATCATTACCGTTATACTCTAGTTATCCTCGGGGATCATCTGACTCTCGTTATCGGCAGAGACGATCATCGGCAATCCTTTAAACTCGAAATTTCATTCGACTCGATATAGTTCGACTCGACTCGCTTCATCTCGGGCTCGTTTCCGGTTTCCGCTCTTCATCCTTTGGACCTTTTAATCTTTTATTCACGAATTGGTTTAGGGTATCGTTTCGCTTCCTACGCTCATATTAGGCTGTCTACTTTCAGCCGGACTCTTTTCACGATTCAGATATCTTTTGTGATCCAGGCCAAAGTATTGTTCGCTCCGGTGACTTAGCTGCACTATCATTTATTATGGCGAACCTTTTTAGATATCACTGATCGCCTGCGCATAAATTGCTTTGCTTTTTTTTTTTTTTTTTTTTTTTTTTTTTAGTACACCCATGCTACTATTAGATGTATAGATGCATGAATTTCGTCTAGTCCACGTATGCTTTTTACATACGTAGTATTTAGAGAGTGTGGATATATAGGATTGTCACAGCAAGCTGAAACATCTTTCTACTTTTTTTTTTGTAGAAACTCAAAATTAACGTTTTAATTAAAAATATGTATATATAGATATAACGCTTCGATAAAGTGGGATCATTTGTCGTACAACCGTTACAAGATAAAATGGTTCGATGCCATTGGAATCTAAAGCGTCGAAAATAAAACCTACAGGAAGATTATTGTGGGGTCGAAAATATATAAAAAGACAAATAGCCAATAGTCGCGTTTATCATTATCACACGGATCTCGCACAACAGCCAATCACATCTCGTATAATATGTTACCCTAAGCTATATATCGAGGATATGAAAGTATTCTGTATATACACGCCAGACTATTCGAAAGATCTATATATAAAGATATATATACATGCAAGGAATTTATCACATAATAAAAATGGAGAATAAAGTGAAATTGGCTGAAAGAGCGTAAGACATTTGCAGGACTCGAGTGTCGCGAGAAGCAAGTTGAAATAATTGTAGTTTGTAAAGTGCGAAAGTAACAACTACAGCCCAACCGGTCAGACGGATGTAAAAAAAAAGAATTAACTCTGAACTATTGTTGGACCGCAGCATCACTTCCATAGTGTATGCAGGGGACTGTTATACGTTGTAAAGACTACCGATGAAGTCCCCTTAGAAATTGGAATTGATATCACGTGCCGACCATAGCTTTTCTTATATGATGAAAAAAAAAAAACAAAATAAAACTTTTCAGTCAACCAAATCATAAACGTTTGTTCACAGCATTGACACCGGTGATGCTGTCGTTATCTGGTCCATTGCTGGGGGCAGTTGTGGGCGCGGCTGCAGGATTGCTCCTCGTAATTTTTGTCATAGTACTGGCTGTAAGGTTACGTTACCGACCTCGACCCCAGGACGATAAGGATTCCCACGACGATGGCGGAATGTCAAATCTCACCGCACCCCATGAAAAATCTTCAACCCTCCCTTTGAGCACAGACAGCATCGAGAGCTTTGAAAAGAATCCTGACATCATTCCACATGCTAACGGTTAGTATACACACTAAAGGAGACATCCTAAACTTTAGTACACACTAAAGGAGACATCCTCAAAGGACGTTCCGAAGACGTGACAACGCTGGCGAAAGAACTTATGTCATTTTGAAAAATTAAATTAGTCCACTGCTTAGACTCTATTTAGAGGTAATATAATGAATTTACATCTTTTTTTTCGTTTACACAGAAAGCTCGTATGCTGAACTGTGCAAAGGAACCTCCCCACGTTTTGTACTACAGCAACATCGCAACGAGCCATCTTCTTTCGTTCCCACAAACAACGTGAGTAGAAATTTTGTTTTGGTCTTATAAAATTTTCTACAATTTTTCTGTAATTTTTCTAGGGTTCCGAATTGACGTATGCTGAGTTATCCCTGAGAACCGGAAGGCGAGTTCCGCCCAATTGTTATCAACCAGTTCCGGTTTCCAGTGTTCAGCGTCCTCAGCTGTTACCCATGTCGACACTTACGCGACGCCAACAAATACAAGAGCCGACCATTTATGCTCAAGTTGCAAGTCATGCTGGGAAGTCTGTCTATGTACCACCGCCGCATCCGTATTTGAATCGTACCGTGGACGAGACTACTGCGGAAACTCCATTAATTGCACGTGATAACAAGGTACATTTTTTTTTTGTTATGCAAACTGTATCGCTATAATTGTGAGCTGGATAAAAGGCTTTGATAAATATTTAATGGGGAAACAGTCATGATAACAGGATGTGGTGGCTGTTCGAATATTCACATGTGAAAATGGCTTTTGTGAATGGTGAATAACAAGTGTCAAAATAGATTCGGTAAATTTCCAGCAGAGATTAAGGGAATGATTGATGAAAAAAAATATTGACAAAAGCACAAAGATAAATCCAGGATTTATGTTCTGAATATTTGCAGATCACGACGATCACCGAATCGGCCAACTCCCTGTGGCGCTCTGCGACGCCGCCGACTTCGCCGCCGACTTCGATCGCACCGACAACGTGACTCTACAAGACGCAATTGTAAATTATAAAGAAACCAACAGATTCCCGATAAGTAATCGTCCAGTTTAATTGGGAATCAATGTCCTTATTCATCAGACACTCTATGAGATCCATTCGGGATCCTAAGAAACTCTATCGATGCAAAAATTGTTTGTGAATCACAAGCATTAACTAGCTATTATCTTTAGATTGAAAAAAAAAGAATTATGGCCGAAGGCGACTATTGAAAGTAATTGAAATCAAATGGGAAAAAAAAATTCAAAACTCGAATGAAACGTCAACGATCTAGCCGGAAGTAGTGAGCTCTTGTTCAATATTAAATCTTTTTGATTGAACAATTTTTAAAAATTTATTTTAAAGATACCATAAGAACACTTCGAATATCAATCAAAGATCTTTCGTATTCACGCTGCACGATTCTAACGAAGCATCGAAAACTCAAAGACAAAATAAAATACTCCCAATTTAGCGTACTCTCAAGCATTCCGTTGCTTTGAACATCGTCTACTAATGGCATATAGTATAATAGTAACTGTAGGTACATACGCTCAATGGAATATTATTATTCATCCATGAAACCGTTTAATAATATTCTCGAAAATAATTGGCAATCGATTTATTCGAATCGACGTAAAATTCCATTTAACGAGAAGTACCTACTTACCTTTGACCTCGACAATTACAAAATGTCGAATGGATTTTCTTTTTTTTGTTATTATTCTTGAGTATTCTTATAAGAAATTATATTATTAATATTTAGGCGTAAGAAACGAGCGCCGTGCGTTACCGTTCACGAACACCAGAATATCTTTAATCAGCGATTATCCGTGTATTTATTCGAAAGATTTAAATTCAAAAGGATTCAGCGTAAACCCTTTTTTCAATCAAAATAAATGACATACGTTGAAGTATGAGCAAGTTTTTCTTGCGTGTCTTAACTCAATTTAATTCGTATATTGTGGGTGGCTAATCGCATGCACAGCATGGAGATAAATTTGATTGTAAGTCTTTCTTTTTTAGAGAAACAGTATTACTTACTGGTAACCGAAAATTCGAAGGAGACAAAAATGTCAAAAAAAAAAAAGAATCGCCGCACTTTGTTAAATATCTAATTACGAGAATTACGACGAACTTATCCCCGACTTTTCCTCATCCTCTCTAACGAAACGTGAAACGAAAATCAATGTACAGAACACGTTTTGAAAATGTCTGCAAGTCAACCAGGGTTTAAAAAAAATTGGATAGATACTTAGTGACGCGTGTCTAATCCTTAGATTAATACGAAAAGAAAATGTAAGTCAAAACGTTTACAAAGAGTAGAGAAAAATTAAAGTTAAATAATGTGGCTTCGTAAACGCCAACATAAGAAAAATTCTGTATTTTGTCAGATATTAATATTAACGGTGTAATAAAAAGACTTTGCTATGTTACTATATTACGATATATAAATATAAATGAAAATTGAATATAAAACATGTATGTTATATGTACACATATATGTATACCATATAAATACGAAAATACGCATATGCATATGTGTCTACATATAAATATAATATATATATATATATATATATATAAGATCTTATAATTTTAAATAACGTTTATCATACATAAGTTTATTTGTGTATCATAAAGAAAGGAAATAATTGTGCTCAAGAAAAATTTCAATAAATAACAATTTTGCCTATGCTAATAAAAATTATTACTATAGTTATTTTTCGTATATACATATAATGTGGTACAAGATATGATCCGAATATTATAACTTAAGTGCATTATAAGTGTAGCGTAGACGTTGCAGTATCGTAAAAATCATTTTGTCTTACAAAAATATATCTATATCGACTGTCAGCATCATGATATTCATTAAAGAATATTTCCATAATGTTATCATTGGATAAAAGAAAGAAATAATTGTTTGTGCAATTATACTAAAAAAAAAACCTTATTCCACTTTGATATACCACTTGTGTTCAATTATACTATACGACCTAACCACTTGTTGTAGTATCGCACCATGGAGATATTGGTCAATGGATCCAGTCCCTGCATATTTTGTGTTTGAAATCAACTATGACTACCTTTATAAGACGGTCTGAAACTGGTCTAGTTAATACTGGTCTTAAAGAATTGATCGATCCCAAATATTCCTTACAAGTAGAAATGTCTACGGTGTTTCTATTCTTTAGATCAGTATCAAGTAAACTGGTTTAGGAATATCGTGTAAACGTAGTTTATGGTATTTTAAACCCCTCCAGAACTTTTATTCTGAAACCAGCATATCTCCCTTGCCCACTGCGTCCACTAGTCACATAAGGTTGGACCTCTTGACTGGTATCTCTTCGGTGAGTATGTAAACCATATTTGTTTCTCGTACAATGAAATTTTAGTGTCCAATAGTTGCACAAGTTTCTTTTAACCAAAGTTAACATTCTCAAGGATGTCTTTGTTTTTTTATATTTTTATGGAAATTATCCTGTCACATAATTATCATTTGTAGCTTAATAAAAACAAGTGATAGTAGATCAGAGCGGGGCTGATTAATCAATAGATTCAGTTACGGTATCATTATATTTGATAATTGAATATTATTGTTAGACGCTGTCTAACATGTAAAGCTGAATATTAACTAGTCAGTCCTGGGCTAGAGAATATTATTTCTTTTCAAAATTAATAAACGTTATGTTTGTCTCATATATTATACCTTTTTTGGATCCGATGAGAGGTAAATTTAATTACTGTACAGATAATGACGATTGATTTTCTTTTCTATAAATTGTAACTGTTCTCCATTACTGTATTATAGAGTAAGATGGCGTGGAACGATTTAAAGAAATACATGATCCAAAGAAACGAATAATTATGCGGGAAACATTGCAAACGTTCCTTGTGTATATTTAAAAAAAATTATATCACTGTATTGTGTAAATCGTTTATTAAAATACTTTTCAAAAATTAATTATATACGACACGGAACTAATTTATTTTTAACGACCTATACGTATCGTAATAATTGACATCTTTTCTTTCAAACTGACGATTCAAGTTGGCGTTTATCATTGGCTGAGGAAAAAAGGATCGTTGATTCAATTCAAATAGATTGAACATGCCTGTGCATTTTGTGTCGCGCGTTTGTAATGGATGACATAAAGCACATAAAGGATTATTCAAGGCAAAAGCAATGGCTGAAATTGACCCTCAGTCGGTGATTTTATGAATCAGAGCAGGGTAGGATCATTAGAGAAATGAAATTTAACGTTATAAAATTTTCAAGATCATGAGTTTGACATTACTTCATTTGTTTAACAAGGTCACACTGCCGCAATTAACAGAATTGTTCAATTACGTTCAACTTCAGATGGTGCGTTTGCCGTGAATAACGCTGTACGTTTATATATATCATTTCAATACCTAATGTCCATTTGTGGGTGTCAGCGATACCCAGATTAAAAGAACATTGAATACCATCAGACGGCTAGTCTATTAACCTATTCGTACCACGACAGTATTCGCGTTTGTTGCCTATTGTTGAAACTTTTTGAGACATTTTTAAGCAAGTGTTTTTCATATATTTATTTTTTAAATAATACTAAATGTTATTGAATCTTGATTTACTTTCGAAATTTATTCAAAATATAAAATTGAGGCTAAGTCAAAATCTCGCAGAATATACGGAGTAGATAAAAATTGAATTGAA
>JASANN010000246.1:1524638-1582046 GCA_031762395.1 Calameuta pygmaea
TATATTTTGAATAAATTTCGAAAGTAAATCAAGATTCAATAACATTTAGTATTATTTAAAAAATAAATATATGAAAATCACTTTCTTAAAAATGTCTCAACCTTAGGCGTTTTCAATAGTTTTTGAGAAGTTCTATAGTTCCCGGTCTCGTTCTAAGGGTTGCTTTGAGAACCAGCGATGAGGACCGGAGAACCTCTTCCCGCCCACGCTACTCTTTCGTGTTCACGTTTAGCTCGGCTACGACGGGATTCGCATTGTCGACGGAGGCGATGATCACAAATCGCTACTTTCAGACTCGACGCTATAATTTAGCGCCATCATTCTGGTATCGCCTAAAACCGTAGCGTTTTGCGTCTCTTTATTCATGTCTGGATGTATTTACCAGAGGAGTATTTTATTAATTTCGGGAAATACCGCCAGATGGTGTTGTTAAGCGCCTACAATGTTTCCGGGAAATACCATTAGAGGGCGTGGAATGAGAATTGATAGAATATTTCCTAAAATAGCATTTTCCTTCCGCATTTCTGTTCCGTAATTATTATAGCACTTCAATACTTGGATTTACAAATTCGAGAAGTCCACGAGTGATAATTTCTTTTATACAGCTAGTTACTTAATTCTTTCTACGGAACGTCCAACCAATCATCTATGTTTAAAAGAAAACATTTATATAAACAACCGTTCTAAAATCATCAGGTTGTCCAGTATAATTCATTTATTAAAATCGCACGTGCAAACATACAGTATTAACCTGAAAGTTTTCTTCTACAATATAAAAAGTATTTATTAATGTTAATATATTGAAGATAGAGCAAAAATTAAGAATTACTGTGTAAAGTATAATATTTTTGGAACTAAGACACAAAGTATCTTTTTATTTTTCCTTGCTCTATATTATTGCATGCCTTATATATAAATATGTATATTACATCTCATCGTTTTCTCCACCCACCTTCGATTCTTGTAATCATAAGACAAGTGTTATCTATTAAAATCGCAGTGAATAAATCCTTAAATGCGTGCGTTAATTATTTAAATTTTTGTTACAAAGTACGTAAAATATATAAAGTAATCCGAATAAAGTGATTAAAAGTTAATTATTAAAACTACCAAGTACCCGTCGATTGGTTGGTCTTAGTCGAGATAGTCGCTTTATTTTATCTGGCTTGACAAATTCGTTGCTCCCATTTTCTTTGTTTGTGTTCTGCGAACGTGAATATAACCAAAATAAAACAAATTACTTAAAAATGACGGCAGTACCATAGTAAGGTTAAAAACAAACCTTGAACGATGCTTCAGATTCTGAATGCGTGATTGTCTCACTGCAGGATCTTTCTAGCGTAGAAAGATCTGAGGTTGAAGCAGCTTTGATTAAGCCGTAATTAAATTCATTCCTGCATGTCGAATTATTCTTCATCATACTACACGGTGTTGAAGTTGAATGTGATTTTGTGATTACTGGTGGAGACACAGAAATACTACGACTTTCTCTCTCAGAGAGGTAGTGTTCTTCAGTGATGGTGTCGTCCACGTTCAGTACTGTTACTTCCTGAAAATTACATTTGTAAAAAATCATTAATCTTAATACAATCTTCATTTGCAAATCATTGATAATTAAGAACGGAAGAATAATACTGACTGAATCTTCAGTCGAATCGACGCGTTTCCTGGCTTCTCGAAACCTTAGGATTATACGTTCGTGAGGAGACGTAGTTACCAGTTTCCTTGGATATTGAAATTCCCTTCGTACGGGTGTGCAACCTGTAATTGTATTATATACATAGTTAGCGCGTTACTAAAATAATTATTCTTTATAATATCACAAAGCCCACCTGTAGGTTCATCACGACGTAAATCTTCTAAGATAAATTTCTCGACTTGATGATGCGCCATATGAAGGTCCGAAATCATCATGTTGTTAGAGTCAGATGCTTTTACAATATAATTATCCAATTTATGACGCAATTCCGCACTTGAAACGTTAGCTTTGGTTCGAATCTCTTCCATTAGTTCCTCATGATTGACGCATCCATCAGAAATGACTTTTTGTAGATCCTTTCATGAAATATAATTGTACATTTATACTCTTTAATATTGATTCGTACAATTTGATGATTAGAGTTGCAAATTGTTTCAAAATTTCTTACTTGTAACGAAGATAAACACGTAGTCTTGAGATCACTTGTCACTTGTTGTATTTCTTTAGTTTTATTTTCTATTTGATTTTTTTGCTGTAGCCAAGCATCGCCACACTTACTTAAGTTGGATTGCAATTGATTAATAAGTGAACCACTTTCTTCGACAGCAGTTTTACTTAGCTCTGAATTCTGCAAGGAAAATTTAACAAGAGCGATTGAATACAGAAGTTCAATCTTGTTTAAAAGGAAACAGGTGAAAAGTATAGTGATTTAATGCAACCCCTTATTTACTTACTTTCACTGAACAAGATTCTAATGTATTTTGAACGTCAGCTATCTTATTAGTTGAATATTCTTTGAAATTCATCTCTTTATTCATATGTTCGTTGTAATGACGCAAAGAATCCTCAGTAACAGCCTTAACTGCCATAGCAGCAATTTGATTTAATGAGGATAATCTGTTGTTGCGATGCTCTGCTCTCTTTCTCTTCAAGTCATTAAACTGTTCGATGGCGTATTGAAATGCCTGAAAATGACGAAAGAATATAAAATGACAGACTGACAAAAGACATTTATCCAAGGAATATAATTTAAATAAATTAAAGTTTATATTTAGAATATATAAATAT
The DNA here is from genome assembly GCA_031762395.1 of Calameuta pygmaea. Classification (NCBI taxonomy): domain Eukaryota; kingdom Metazoa; phylum Arthropoda; class Insecta; order Hymenoptera; family Cephidae; genus Calameuta; species Calameuta pygmaea. Next base: position 1,527,406 of record JASANN010000246.1, read on the forward strand.
AATATTGTTACAAACTTTATCAAAAGCTTCATCTTCCTGGTCACTTTTGTTATCTATTTCACAGAGGATCTGTACATTTCTATTAATTTCATTAAACTTTTCCACTAAGTAATCACGATCCCTGAGTACAAGTTGGCATATTTGTTGTCTAGATTCCGTCAAATGGCTGGATAAATTGTTTAAATGTCTTTTTATTTCATCGTAAGAACGATTCATCTCTTCCGAAATTTTCATGTTAAAAACTTTATAAATTTTCTCTGTAAGGGTTTCAGAAATTTGTCCAAGAGTATTCACCTCACAGTCTGTCATTGAGGAAACATTTTGCATATTTTGATCCAATAATAACTGGCACGTTTCATTCTAAAAGAAAATTTGATAACATATACATAAGAAATTAATCAACAACTAAATTAAAGGAAAGAATTATCTGATTACATACCGATGTATTTACATTTCCTGCAAGACCATTTGCAATGTTACATACATCCTTGGCAAGATCTCTGGCCATGAGTCTCACAGAAACGTCAATTCGCTCATCTTGTTTGGCTTGATGAATAGCTAGGAATAAGAAAAAGATATGAAAACCGAATCCAATTACTACAATTCAATTGGAATTACATCTCCCTAGCATTTGTATTATTCTCACCGAGATGATCTTTGGCTTCTTCAGCAAATTTCAAGGTTTCGTGATTATAAGAAGATAAGTCTTTCTCTAAATTTTCAAAACGGTCTCGAATATCATTCCTAAACTTTTGTCCGAGGTGTTCATTTTCCTCCTCGACTTGCCTATATAGACGTAAATAATTGTAAAACAACAATTACACAACGGAATAATACACAAAATGGTTGGAGGAACTCACTTTTTTCGCATAATCTTTTCGTGAAGTTTCTGAGTATCGGTAGTGGCAGTGTCCGCAACATTTAACAGTTTCTCAGCTTGCGAGTAAAGAATTTTCTCCGTAGACGCATGTTTCTCCATTAAATATTTATGCTCGTCCCTTTCCTCCTGAGTTTTCTTTAAATTCTCCTCAGTCGATTGCAAAACGACTTGAGTTCTTTCAAGAACACTTTTCGTTTCATGCAACCTATTACTCTGAGCAGTGTACTCCGATTCTAAATCGCGAAATACTTCCTACACCAGAAACGTTCACTATTATAAAATATATATTTAATAACAAAGATGAAATAAATACACTTACCTCCTTCTTCTGCATCGCTTCTTCCAGAGCCTTTATATGATTGAGTTTCTCTTCAATCTCCTTGCCCTGCAATTCGATCTGCATCTGGATCTCGTTGTAATTTTCAGGTGCCAAATAGACTCCACTCCGATCACGAGTGGCCATCAAATCACGTCTCAACCGTTCAATCTCCTCCGTGTACTCCTTAAGCAAAGCCTTTTTCGAGAGCTTCTGGTTGATTTCAGGCCTGTTCGTTATGTTTTTCGCGCGGTATGCATAATCTAACGTAGACAGTGTCTCTTCCAAGTTGATACTGGATGGGGAAATTGTGGCGATTATAGAAGTTTTCGTTCTGCCGCCCAGAGATTCTTGTAGAAGACGTGTCAACTTTGATTCTCTGAAGAATAAAATAATACGAAAATGTAGGAAAACATTGCTGAATAAAAGTTAAATTATTTTATAAAATAAAATTACCGATATGGTATATGAGGCGCTCGTTCAACAAGAGATGTTATCACGCGACCCAACGTCAATAGTGATTGATTAATACTCCCAGCTTCTCGTGCTCTTCGATCCACTGCACCGGATCTCCCAACATTTTCGCTTCCAGCCAGATCAACTAGGTTTAGTTTCCCTGTTTTTAAAAGCTCCTCACCATCCACTGTATTTTCTTTTATGTGTACGGTAATTGAAAACACCGTATGAGATCGGCTATAAAAAACAAAATTGTTAGACTAATTTATTTTATTACCATAAATACATAATGCGACTAATGATTACCTGGAATGTGCATTCATTAAAGTAGCCGCCGTCTGTCTCTTCTCAGATCCTTTTTCCAGGATTTTATAAACTTCAGCTTTATTGTGCACCGTTACTTCTTCCAGACCGTGAATAATCACCGCGCCTTTTCTGGTCGCATCCTCATACAATCTGTAAAATATTAACAATGTTAATTATATATTATAATGAATGTATGTATTTTAATGAAATATTAATAAAAGCTCTACTACACGTACCTTATTTTTGATGCATCATCATTTGGGGAGAGTAAATCAAACAGTTCTTCATTGTATAATTCAAGAAAACTAACACGCACTGTATACTCTTGTGCATCCAATAATCGCAGTTCATCAAATAAATGACTCAAAGAACGTGGGATGATACCTGAATCACTGTTCTACATATAGAAAACCAGAAACAAGTTACTTTAAATTATTCTATCTAAGACATTGAACCACATAACTTCTATATTGGAAGTAGATCAATCAATAATCTGATTAAAGATTCAAGACAACCTAGACACACAAAGTTGAGACTGAAATATCTTACCGTTCGCCAGTCCATGTTGGAATCATTGGATAATCCTTCCATAGTAAAGGTTTTTCCAGTTCCAGTTTGTCCATAAGCAAAGACTGTACAATTGTAACCAGCCAAAACTTCTTCCAATAATGGATTGACGACTGCATTGTAAACTTCAAGCTGCAATTAATGTTAAATATTTATTAAATTTTATTTCTTATTTACATAGTTTTTAATTCATAAACAATATGAGTTACCTGTTGTGAAGATGGTCCAAATACTTTATCAAACGTGAATTTTTTAGAAATATTATCCTGTGGACGCTCTCGAACAAATACCTCCTTATTTGATGCAACATCGACAACAGTTGATGATTTACCTGCCTTTTCTGCATTATTCGGTGGCCTAAAAAAAAGGATAAATATTAATGATACTACATTAATTCATCCTTTTTATTTCTGTGATTAATTTTTAATTTACTCTGTTATAAATCAAAGCTCTAACTATATTTTACAAATCAAAATTTTTAATAAAATATGATTAAGGTTTTCACTCCACCCAGCCTGCTATTATCATCTTTATCAAAAAGCATCTCACAATTACAAATCTTAATTAAAAATAATAAGAGCAACAGCATCATTAAATAAAATAAAATAGGATAACATACTCCAATAACCTTCCACACTATTATTATTAATATATGTGAGAAATAAAGTCCTGTTACGTTCAAGCTTCTATAAATAATAAAACAGATCGTATAGCGTACCTGACTCTCACAAAAACTTGAATATGCTGATTCTTGTCCTTTTTGGAACTACGCGTGTTGTTCATCATCGTGACAGCTTAATCGTGTGTGTATATATTTTAATTTTCAGTATTTATTTCAGTAATAAATTTAACTTTCTTCACAAACAAAGAGCTCGCGTCAACACGCACTAACCCACAAGCGCCCAACTTCATCAAACTTTCCGTTGAACGTTTAAATTTTGTAAATGATCTAACTGCCGCTAGGGGTGCTGCGTTCACAAAGTTTTTAAATTACGCTGGCGTCAGCTTCCAATCGAACATTTGAACACGGCATAACTGTGAATTCAGCCAATGGGATAAAAGACTTTTAAAAGGGAAGACTGTTCATTGGACGAATCCGTAACTGTCACTTTTCAGAGTAATGACCTAAATGTTTTCAAAAGTAATTATTAATTTATTAAACCGGCCATTGTTCCGTCGCCCTGTAAAGCAAATGTCAGTTATCAATCCATAAAGATAACAGTCGTGATATTTATGCAATCGATATGGAACCTTGATACAAATTTTGTTTTACAGGGAACTCAAATCTACTAGGGATGCATTAGAGCATTTGGAGTTAGAGAACTAATTGGGAGTAGATTATAAAATTTAGACTAATTAACTTAATAAATAGTTAAATCTTCGAGAATGAAGATTGATAAATTTTAACTGAATACTTGAACCATTGTTCAATAGTTTTATGATTCGTATATAAGACGTCATAAATATTGTCTCAGTGACGTCCATGTTTGTAAAGAATTTTTCTTATTGTATCAAAGACACGTATAAAACATACAAAAATGACATGCTATGAAATCATAAATCTTGTACAATATTATAATAAATTAATTAGACACGTTAAAATTTTCTATACAGCTACATTTGACATTGCAATGTACAATTCTCAACATTTTATTAATAGAAAAAAGAATCTCACGATTTAAAAAATTGAAAATAAGTCAAATACTTTGTAGAAACAATGCAATATTATACAAAGCGAATCGTTGTTTATCCATAATCGTTAGATGTTGAAGTTCTTACAAAAAATACTGTTGAGGATTATTATAATCAGAAATAGATAAAACTTCATCAATTTTGCAGTTGCAACTCAATATGATAATAAATAATATTTAAAAATTAATCTTAGTATGTAGAAATTTCTATATACTTGATACTTAATTATTTAATATTAACAATACTAACGCTACCTATTCAATTGATGGAATCTAGTATTTTGATTCCCAAGGAAATCCGTTATCGAAATTTACTATTTCAAAATGAAAATATCTACGTAGAATGGAATCACTGTTGGAGGAACAACAGAAGAGTTCTAAAAAGTTAAAGAATCTTTTTATCGCATAGCTACTATAGTTATATTAATTCATGATAGTAGCTACTATGACTATAACTATAATAACTACTACAAACGCGGTTTGTTATTTTTTCATCATTAACAATAAATTATAGATTTCAACACGCTGTCTCATCGTGACGATAATGGAATATATTTAATGAATAATAAAATAATGAATGTTTTCCCTATGAAATACAATATTTTGAATACCTTCATGAAATCAATTTCTTTCCTTCACTCGTAAGATTCAACATTTTTTATATATGCAAATTTAGAGCATTTCTTTCGATATCCTCATCAAGATGCGACAATTATAATAAATATAATAAATAAAGTGCATGACAGTGTACGTGATAATAGATAGTGAAACTAGAGATTGTTTACAGATATGATTTGGTTGATCCAACCAATAAATGCAGAGACTTTAACGTAAACACCAGGTACATCCACCCGTCCGCAACCGAAACCCCAAGAAACCAGACCAGCCAATTCATAAAAGCCGTCATCTTGACATACAAGAGGGCCACCTCCATCGCCCTGCAATAAAATCAATTACCAATATCATAAAATAGAATACTTTAACAGTTACATTTAATAAAATTGAACAATCAACACAATCCATTATATATCTCAAGGACTTACCTGACATGCATCGTTGCCTTGCTCGCCACCTGCGCAGAAACTACTGGCAGGCAAAATGAAGATTTTTTCAGTAACTGCATTAACTTTCCTGATGCACTCGGCGTCGCTGACAATAGGAATTTCAGCCTCTCGCACTCGAAGTGGAATGGGACCAGCTATATTTAAGATAAAGGCAGTAGAATGTTTTAAGGAAGCTCAGCAATTTACTCAGTTGTAAAGAAACTCAATAATTTACATGAGATTGAAGTGTATTACGTGTCTTGCATTAAATTTGGCACATACCTTCTCCCATGTATCCGTATCCAGTAACGGTACAACGTTTGCCAGCAGTGTGACTGACTCCTCTGGCAGGAAGACAAACAAGACAGACGCCATCTCTAAGTTCTGCTTGGCCGTGAAGTTTAAGGAGCGCAATGTCATTGTCCAGAGTCTGACTGTTATGATTGTGATGAATGTAGGTGGTCGCAACGCGCAATGTCTGCGCCCCAGGACTTCCATACTTCCGGGTCAGATCGTGATCTCCTACTCTCACGTATATCGCATCGCCTGACCTTACGATACTGTGTAGATGAGATCGAGGACGATATATGATTAGATTCCATAATTTAATTAAAAGATCAATAAAAATCAATCATATTTAAATGTTTGCCTATGAACATGGACATGCGGATATATATTATAGACTTACTTTGTAACGCAGTGAGCTGCCGTAAGAACCCATTGTGTGCCAATTAGAGCGCCACCACACAAGTATTGATTAAGAGAATTAATTAATGCGACCTGCCAGCACCATTCATTAGCATCTGCATCTTCACCGCCTACAACACGGGCCCCTCGCTCGGAACTACGGGCCTGAATCGGCCCCCGCGATGTTCCCTTAACGCCGCATACGTATTTACTGTAAACGGGACTCCTGGTGGTTGTAGTCGTTGGCAAGGTTGTCGTCTCATCTTTGGAAAAGAATTTAGGACATGAAATTTACATGTAAACTAAGAACGTACTCCGGAAGTGACGTATGTAAATACTTACAAACTGTGCTTGGTAATGGAGTAGTATACGGCCTCTGACTATCGACCGAGAATGTGTCATTTCTATTACTCAGAACCGGTTCACTTGAGTTTCCACTGTGAAATTCTCTGATAAGCGATTTAGGTGCACAACACTGATGTCCTAATTTCTTACACTTGAACAGATTGGTAAGTTCAGCGTTTCCTGAAACAAAAAATCCGTTACTTCCATAATTATTTTACAAAACGACATATAGATAAACTTCTTTCATTACTGGATTACTTACTGAAACAAGTGAAAGACAAATAAGATACGATACAAGATCCTGGGCATTCCGGTCGAGGATCCGGAGGTAGAGAAACCGTTGTTGCTGCAGGTCTAGAAGTTGTTGGTCTGGGTCGTGGTCTAGGTGGCTGTATAAATTTATAAATCAATTATAAAATTCAACATCTCTAATGAAATCTATATAAATTACAATGAAAATATAATGTACCGGAGGCGGACTCTTAGTGTTGTCACAGCATATCGAACCGGACTGACAGGTAGAGGTTTTGGCGATGATCACGTTAGGACGTTCGCAAAAAGTAGACATTATTGTAAGAAGACAAAAACCTGGACAAACGGGAAGCTTAGCTTGCGGTGGTTTTGTTTGCGGAGCCTTTGTCGTGGGCCGTATTGTCGTTTCTACTTCCTAAACGATAAATTGACGAGCTCCATTACTTTTTTTAAATCGAATAAAATCGATGTTAAATAAAACTACATACCGTTTCATCTGTAGCACCGCTGACACAGCATAAACTACCGTCTGGACAATCGGCATCCTTATCAATGCCGTCGCACAACAATGCGAAAAATCCATTTGTACATTCTCCTTTGCATGGCCGACGATTGGCAGGTTTCGGTCTGGAATGCGTCGTCGCTGGAGCAATGCTCGTGGTAGTCGTAGTAGGTCGAGGAGTCGTTGTCGTCGTTCTGCTAGGAGATGTTGTACTCTTCTCGGTGATACGTGAGGAGTTTGACTTTGTCCTGTCAATGACTATCAGCTCTGGTGGTGGTGTGTTCCCGTAACCGTCTCTTGAAACGCAACAACGGAAACCTGGATTACATATGGAGTCGATCATCAGCACTGCATCGCAGTAATCAGCAAGACGCTCTGCCATACAAATTCCAGAACAAGTTTTAGCTGCAATCAAAGGAATGAAATTGTTAAGGAAACTGAGAGCAGAATAATTTTAAAACTCATTATAGATATGCTAATTCACCTGACTGCTTATCCTTGGTTTCCTTTTGACTTTGCTGTAACATCAGAATAAAATGTTCTCTATGATATTTATAGTTATGGGTACGATTTTTAAAGTCACTTGGAGATATGATAAACTTAATCCCTAAAATAATATTTAATATTTTTATTTTCTAATGCGCAAACAAGTTCTCTATTTACCGTCGTTGATTTTATGCTAGTGGATACCGTTGCAACTGCAGTCGTTGTCGAGGGCGTCGTAGTAGACGTCATAAATGTTGTTTCAGTTGTTGTTGTTGGATTTCTAATGCTTGTCACGGCGGTATCATTTTCGGTAGCGTCTTCCGTGGTTTCTGTGCTGTTCGAAGGTTGGTCCACGCAGCATCTCATACTTGCAGTGGGACATTGTACATCCTCCAGGACTTCGAAGCATATTATTGTAGCAAGCGCGTGCACGCAAACTCCAGGACAATCTGCGCTATTAGCTGTACTGGTTATGGTATCCAAAAGTCCTGGAAGAATTGATCAATTATAGATTTCAAATAATCAAACCATACATTATGTAATGACAATATATTTAACACTAGAATTTAATAATATTGCATTGATTTGTATGCAAATCGTTAACAACTACTAAATATTCAATTCAAGTATTTCAACACAAGCTAGTTTGAGCAAAATACAAATTTTATTGATGAAATAAAAATTTCTATGGATGACCCTGACTTTGAGTAGATGGCCAGGTGTATTCGTAGAGTCCTGCCCCCACCACTGGGTCATTATGTTCTGTAACTGTATATAGATACCGAAAGAGAGGAATTCCTGCATACATAATCCAACACGTATATAAATGGTCTAGCATGACTTAAACTCGATCTTGAACAGTCCTTGAACCTGTAAGTTGACTGACCTTACAAAACCGTACAAATATTAAAATAAGGAAGTAAAAGTTGAATCTTCTGTAGTAACCGTTGATATAATTTATATATTATTAATTAAAAAATATATGTATACTTGGTTGTTTCAACATTTCTTTAAACGTTCAACATATTTTTTCAATTTCATTCTTCTTAACATTGCACATATACATATCATTTTATGAGCAGCTCGACGTAATGGCATACTTTATGCTTACTATATATGTACATATAAGCCTGTTACATATGAAAACTCACTGCATAATCAACATTCTTATTCAACCTTTAACTTGACGCAATTTTAGCTATCAACGTATTCGCACTGTGAATATATAGAACCGGTCGGTTTTCACTTTGGCAGGCATAACGGCCCAAACAAACATAACGGTAGTTAATGCGCAGGTTGGATTACTAGAGGTCGACCCAACTCACATATATAATACATAAGTATCCTATCTAATCTATTCTACCAAGAAAAAAAGATTATCTATGAAGATTCTTTTATGAGAGATTTAAAAATGCATTGGTCGATATTATAAATAACAAAGCCAATGCAAATGATTGATGATAACATTTTGAAATGTTTTTGAACAAATGAGAATGCGAGAGATAAGAAAAATACAAAAATCACGGATATACACAAGTGCTTTAATGAAATTGAAAGGCCCAGAAACTAAAAATCTTATGATTGGCATTCATGTCAAATAAATCATTGCAAATGAAGATTTCATTGACGAGTTGAAATTTGGTTCAAATATGAACTGCATTGAACGTGTATAAAGTTGGAAAAAAAAACAAATCAGGTCGCAGAGTTCCTAAAGGAGTTGCTTCCATAAAAAACGCAACTGGCGAAGAGCACGCGACAACAAGAAGAGATTCCGCGTGCGGTTTTCCTCTTTTCTTTTTTTTTTTTTATGGTGATGCCTGTGCCATTAATACGCTCATCATATCTTTCCTTCTAGGGTGGCCGCGTTGTCGCGCTTCTGCAATTCCCTGCAATTCCGGCGAGTTATTAGTTTATACCGTTGTGTAGTTTTGAGCAGCGTGTGATGCGGCCTTGTTACAGGGCAACCATCCGCGTAGCGCTATACGCACCTAAGTGGGACACTTGGTATCCTCCAAGATTCCACCTATGCGAGCAGGTAGTACGTTTACGTACGATGCTTGCAACGTAAATTTCTATTTCTCGAATCATCCTAAAAGGCGATAACAACGAATCTCTATCATGGCACTAATGGCTATTCTATAATATAACAAATTAAAGAAAAGTACACTTAAAATAACGTTTGTCATATGAATCTTTAACCTGGTGTAAGAGACCTATTCTATTTTGAAATTTCCAATCGAATGAACAATTAATTTAGAACTAATAACGATGAAAAATTAAACCTATGCAACAAATTGCAACAGCTTTTCAACGGAATTACAAGCGATTTTAATTAAGATAATTTCACAGAATTTTTCTAAATTAAAGTCATTAATAAAGATTCAATGAGTATGGATACATTTTAATATTTTGATGATACAAATAATTAATCAGAGTTTGTTATTTGTTGTGCGAGAGAAAAGAAAAGAGTATAGATTTATTGATTGTTACCCGAAATAAAACTGCCGGCCAAGGAGTCATCATCCTGTGCTCGGACAGTGACAAAGGCCCAAAAAAGGACAAGAGGCCCCAACGGACGACGGAGTCGCATCCTGGATTTGTCGTCTTACGAATCTTCCACGAGAAACAATCCAATTCGCCGTATTCACACACGCACGTGTCACTTTAGCACGAGCTTGGCGGCCCTAATCGTGCCGGGCCTCATCGCCTGACTGACTGTAGGCCCACTTGTGGGTCACGGGGTGCGGGCCAGTCCGGACCCCGCATGGAAAGAAGGACGGACGTACGGCAACGAAGGAAGCCAAGAAGACCTGTAAGACGGAAACAGTGAATGACGTTTCAAAGAGTGGAACTTACCCCCTCTATATATATCTATAGTATGTATATATATATATCTCTATCTCACTTCTTGGCCTTTACCTTTTACTCATCTTCACTCAACATTTTCTATACTTTTCTATCTCTTTTTACTGTACAATCTCATCCTCGTTATCTCTTTTGATTGCTCATCTTGTTCCTCTTGGCTGTATGTATACGTTCTACCTGTTCTGAGCCTTCCTTTTCCCTACCACTATACACTATTGAGATCCTACCGTCCTATAGAATTCTTACCCGTCTCAAACTCGCCACTTGCTCTATGTGATTCACACTCTTCCTCTTTTCTTCTCGCTTTCTCATCTTCGTTTCAGCATTGATGCTTTGACGTCTTCCTGTCCTTATTTATCTTCATCATACTCCATACACGTGTGCGCGACTAGCGGTACTTCTGCCATAAATGTGTCTGATACCGTACGGAACACCCAGGATATTCTTCTTCAATTTATTCCGATTCTTACGTAATGATAGTATATGTTCATTGAGTCATAAGAGCTTGAGAAAATTTTTACTTTTTCTTTGAGAAACTTCATAGATGGTTTCCAATGAACAAGCGAAGAGCTTCAAAGGGATTAATAAATTTCTTTGATGAATAATTGTTGCATCCGGACTTAGGATTTCACGAATTATTAACTTTCAGTTCTGGTTTTATTCATCTGGAATTCATCTTAATCGTATAATCGTATAAGTTTTAATTTCGTACATTCGAAATAGCATTGAAGTTCATTGTGATGCTGCTTAAACGGATTTATAATAGTCCTAATTCAGCTGGATCAATAAGTTTAAACTTTTCTATACATTCGATTAACCAAGTCAATGGAAGTGTCTTCATTTCAGGCATATTATACTTAAAACGTGGTTCTTGTTCAGGTACGTAAATTATATAATGGGAGCAATTATGAAGTGGATGAAGTTTATCCGCTGCCACGTGAAATGGAATGCATTTGGTAGTTGCATTTATACTTTCAGGTTTTGGTTCTCGCGGCAGGACACGACCCTCCCCAGCTACAATCAAAGACTTCAGTTCTTGTTTTGTCAATTTTAGATCGCCTATCGTATATGTTCTCATTGGATTCAAAGCCAAATAGAAATAACAGCCATTAAAAAGTCGAGGTTTCTGCAAATACATAAATAATTATCACTTTTGATTTCAACAAGTCTCCATCATCAATTTTATTACTGACATACTTTGACGAATCATGTTATCTGTAATACTGAATTGCATTTGACGCCATACCTGCTTCTCTGAATTTTCTCGTGCGCGTTTGAAGGAGCTTATATTCGGGGCACCAATTTCTTCGAATAAAGCCATATCCATAGCGTTCAAGTCTTCTATATCCAAACTAGGTCTAATAACTGAAATAGAAAATACACGGTGTATTGTCTAGAACCACACGCGGTATAATAATGAGTGTTATTGTTGAACAAAAAACTTGACAATAACTTCAACTCACATTGACTGTCCACAATCCATTTGCCACATAATATTCCAAACAGAACATCATAAGTTAATATCGTAATTCCACGTTCATTGACGTCCACTATAATATGAGTGACAGAAGGACTAGTAAAAGAAATCATATGTTATTATCAATTGTCCAAAATTACATACATGTTTTATGAACAATTTAGTGCACATAATTACTATACCTGAGTGTGGATACAATTTTCACGTTATGCTTTGATGCAAGTTGATGTAACAATTTTTGAGTATCACTATTCAAATTTGATGGATATATAATAAATTGGTCATTTAATAAAGAAATCGATTGATTCAATGTGCTATTAACATTTTGTAATTTATCAAACATTTGTTCTGATGCCTCTCCTTCTTGTAATATATCACGAATTTCATTTGAAAAGCAATAATCTCTGTACAGAAATGAAGAAATTATTTCATTTGTATTAAAAAGAAAATCAAATGGATTTATCTTTCACTTACAATGGTCTTTTACCAAACTCATCAAAAACATTTGGATTTGCATGATAACCCATTAAGAGTTTTATGCTATCACAGTCATTGTTCAAAACAGCTTCATGTAATGCTGTTCTGTTATGTAGTCCAGGAGTATCAGGTGCAGCACCAGCTTTCAAAATTAGTTCACATATATCGTAATAACCATTTGTCATAGCTTCTTGCTAAAATTAACAAATTTTATATAAGATCGAATTAAGCATACATGTATCTATTCTACTTAAAAATTTTATTAAATTGGTTATAATATTACCAAGGGTGTCCAACCAGCATTATCTTTAGTGTTGGGATTTGCACCGGTATCTATCAGAAACTTTACATAATCGGTGTCACCCTGTAAAATAAAAAAGATCCTTCCTTCCTTTCCTTATGGCAAAATAAAAAAGATATACAGATAAACAATCATACTACTATAAAGATCTTCAATAAATGTTACCTTCACACACGCAGAATGTAATAATGTTTCACCTTTCATATTACGTTTATTTATATTCTTAGGAATAGTTTTTGCTGCAACAGTAGTTCGTTTTCTCTTAGGAGGCCGTCGAGACTTTGGTGTCGTTAACAAGTCTGGTTTCAATGATAACTCAACAGGAGTATCAGAAACATTGTTTTGTAGATCTCTGTAAAATCAAATATTCTTGACAATACAATTAAAAGTGATCCTTATAAACACTTACATTTCTCCAATTATTTGTGAAATTGTATTACAACACTGCATAAGTGTTGCTATGGTATGCGCAGGCTGTATTTCATTCGGTTGAACAGGAACATTGCACTTGAAGCAAGACGTAGCTGAATCAGCACAAGGTGGACAATACCAATGGCCACAAGTGAGATATCTGACTGGTGAAATAGATTTATTTTTGCTAAACAAGATAAAGAAAATTACATATTATTTGACATCTTCAATATAATTAGCATAAAAAAAAAGTCTATAACAATATTCATTACACATTTAATATGACGTCTACAATATGACATAAGCATAAATAAATTAATTAAACATGTTAATATTAAAGCGATGCATACCAATTTTAAAAATTTCTACATAACAATTTCTAACAATAAGTTAATTAAAACGCTAACCACTTTGAGCAAGATAGATAATCGGTAAGTTGATTTAATGCCTCTGTCGTGTGCGACCAATTTGTATTCATAATGAAATTTGTTATAATCCAACGAGCACGTGAATTGTAAAACAATTATTTAATCGTTTTTACATTCTATGAAAAGTATTAGAACGTGATAATAGACATTTTCCTGACATAACGCTAATAAAGTTCCGTCCATTCCCGTCCAGTGTTCAGGAGTGTCGGTGAGTGTCGGTGACCATCGCAGAGACCATCTCGTCAGGTGCGATCTGTCATATTGTGGGTCTTAAAACGGATCAATTAATTCGTTTTTATTCCTGGTTTCAGGTGTACCAGGTAAGTTTTATCATTTAATAATGATTACAGTGAATACAGTCATTAAAGCATTACATAATTCCACGACACGCCTTTTTCGGGAAATAGTAACGAGCAAGAGAAAATGCCGTATCGCCGTGAGCTTCAAAATTTACTTGAACGGTATTTTGCATTACATGTATTTTATTTCTTTTTGTGTCCACGTCTATTTCTAATCCTACGCGATGACCACGCTAATTCCTTTCTCAGTTGCATCTAAACGCAGATAGATTTTAGTACCGGAATTTACAGGAATTTGGGGCAAATACAGGATCTTGATACTTAAATACTGGTAATAATGGCATCATCTTTATTTTCTACGTCTTATTAAATCCTTTTGGAACGCTGCTGCGAGCCTTGTTTTTCATTGATCTGTTATAAGTTGCAATTATTAACAATTATACTCAAATATTATGTACTATAGCTGCAGTGAATTAGATCTAAATGTTTAATAGTACATAATATATGCACATTATACTTTGAATTTAAAATTAAATATTTGTCTATTAAGCGTTCTGTTTTTGTATGTGCACTTTGTATATTATAACATTTTATTTGTTTTTAAACATTGTGTACATGGAACTTTACAGAACACATAGATTGTCTTATCTGTTTGAGATTAAGTAGATCCTGGATAATTTAAAATTAACTGTTTTTTTTACTATAGCGAAAAGATGAGTCTTCCTGTTGCAAAAAAGGGTAAGGACAACATCAATGAGGAAATCTATGATTTAAATGTATCTAAGGAGGCTAAGAGCATCATAGAGAAGATTCTCGGCGATGTCAGCAAGACATCAGCTACAAAACAGATCATCCTTGGCACGACATCAGGATGGTATGTATATTTGATGAACAGTAGTGACAACGGCGTAACGGGAAAGGAAATCAAGATCTATACCCTGTCATAGCTATTCCCAGTGTCATTATACATATATACATGTATAGCAAAAAGATTCTAGTCTACTCTCAGCCTAAGTGCAATAATTTCTTGGCTCTCTCAACCATATTAAGTAGTAGGGAGTACACTAATTGTACTGAACCAATTAGTATAGCAATGAACGCCCTCGAGTATTGTTCCTTGTGGAACTATGGATGATTATCTTTGTGATCTCTCTTGGAGGATCTTTGCAAAATCTTGGAGAATTCTTTGCCGGTAATACCTGTGCTATTTCTAACTTTATTGTGGTCATACCATTGACTCTGATCAATTGCTGTTGCCTAGGATGACGGGATTCTTAACAATGAAAGTAGGGAAGGTCGCAGCTTTCGCACTTGGTGGTGGAATAATAATCCTTCAGGTTGCGGCTCACCAGGGATACATCAACATTAATTGGGACAAGATTCAGAAGAAAGCTGAAAAGCTCACCGATAAGGTCGAAGAGAAGGTCACTGGTGAAGGACCAAAGTTGATGGACAAGGTAGAACATTTCTATAATATTCTAAAGCACTCATTAAAATCTTTGCAATTAAATAATCCTGGATTTATTATACTTATTTTTTCTGAACAAAAGCTTTTGGCTTCTGTAGTCTATTATGCAAGTGCTTACTGCCAATGTTGAATTCAAGAGAACAAAATGGACAGACTTGCTGGGACTTCCAGGCATTTGCTGAAAGGAGTTTTTTTTTCTATTATTTTCAGGCAGGAAAATGGTGGCGGAAGAATTCATTCGTGGCGACGAGTTTCGTTGGTGGTTTCATACTCGGCCTTGCCTCGAGCTAAAATAATTGTAACTCAGAGATCTGACAAATGCCCAATAATTACAGAATAAGTCGAATGTCCCTTTCAACTGTCGGAAAATCCAGATTATACAGATTATGTACCACAGCATTTGAATATCTTTTGAGTTCTAAATTCTTTAAGAACTTTTCTGTCCTTAGAATAATAAGATTCTCGAAATTTTTTAATATTCTTTATTCCGCGTTCCTTTAAGAATTTAATTACTACGTGATATTCGAATTATGCAGTACACTTTGATACATATACGCTTAATCCTTGCCTAACTTACTATATCAAAGAACATATGATACTGGAACAAAGTTGCTCAGGTATCTCATTCTCAAAGTATCTGATTATCCATTATAAGAAGCCATCGTACCACTAATAAATTCTGTATTACGAAATATGTTTTTGTTTTCTCGCCATGCAGCATGTACACTCTAGTCTCTATTACATATAAAAATAAGACTTTCCGATATTAGCTTTTGTGTCCTACAAACTTTTCCACTTCACAGAAAAATGAATATTCTATAAATTGCATTATAAAATCTGTACGTAATTGAGTCGATTTTTTTTAACTTTAATAGCTTATTTCCACGTGAACATTTTATTCATTTAATTTGCAATAGTCGCTCCGCTATCCAAGAAAGATCAAGTAAATGCTCTGCTTCCAGGTGGAAAGGTTCGTGGACAAGAAGCTGGAAAAGGCTGAGCAGCTATTGAAAAATGGGGAATCACGCACCAAACGCTGGTATCACTCAGTAACCGGTGATACTACATTCAGACCAAAGGAGATTCACTTTTTCCTGGCATCGTTCGCAGCAGGACTCGCGTTTGGCTTCGCGACAGCAAACTAGGTAATGGCCTGCTGCGTTTCGGACACAAGGACAAAACCTGGTGCGCAGCTTCTCGAACAAAGTCTCCTCCCCGCAACCAAGTTATCTGGTGAAGCCAGAGAGACCTATGATAAATTCCTTGAGGAATTGCGAATGAGGATGGAGGAATTCAAAGACAAACTAGAGAATCTGCTGGGCTGGTTATTAATCTACACCAGGGAGAAGCTTTCAGACTTACGTAACGTAATCGAATCTCAACAAAATATTGGAAAGCTTCCGACCATCGACACACCAAAACAGTCGTGAAAGACACGATGATGATCTGATCGATGTCTCTTAAAAGAAAGCGCAGCAGCAGTAAATATTTAGTGTCTTTATCCTTAGTCTTTAGACAAGAAGAAAAAATAATGAAAAGAGAAAACAATATTGTCCTCTTATTTTTTTTTTGAGTATTAACGAAGTTACGCAGAGTCATTTAAAAATGAATTAGATCAATTTTCCACGTAATTTCTGCGTTTGACTCGTGGCAATCTCTATGGTACTTTCAGACGACTGGCTAGTCTTATTTATTGCTTTAAATCCGCGTCTACTTAACGTTCTCTATTGTTTAGAAACAATTTACACAAAGACATCACCCTTAACTTCATATGTTTGAATGAAGCAATTGAGAGTCTAATCTAAATCGTTAATAATACAATAACTCACCTAGTCACTTCACTCTATCGATACTCTTCATATGGTTTGATTCCCGCACAGGCTTTTGAGACACTAATCGACGCTGGTTCATGTTTTCTACGTTTTATAAAGCGGTACGCGACTTCTCACTGTGTACTGGAAAGTAATTAAAAATAATCTATCACCAAAACAACACGAGCAACTACCTTACTCTGAACAGCTATAGATTGTTATTTACATGAATTTGTAATTGTACTCTGACTATATACATTTTTTTATCCCATACAAAACAGTATGGTAGATATACAACAGTTAATACGTTATCGCTGTACACCAGAACATGTATTGTTAAATAGTATTATGATAGATGCAGTAGTTAGTAGTGTAACGTATAATTGATGGTCAATGGGTATGGAACTTTAGCAAGATGTAAATCCTTTGCTTTATAGAATAATGAATAATAAATCTAATCTCACTACTCCTATCTGATTTTGTTTTTATTAAAAAAAAAATACTTATTTTAATCAAAACTGTTTAAGACACTGTAGTATTATTAATCTGAGTCGTCGCCGAAGCTTCTGATCCCCATTGCAGAAGATGTGTGTTGAGTTATCTCCTATCTGAATCAGGGTATCTTCATCTTGCTGTTATTGGATAAAAGAAGTTTTGCATTATATTATTTTCATTACAAAAGATAAAAGACTGCCTTACCAAGTGAATGCTGGTCGACGTAGGACTGTGTTGCAATTTTGCTCCTTGGATACCTTCCTGACTGAGTTTTTGTAGTAACTCCTGGGGATCCAAATTACCGTACTCGTGTTTACGTTCCTTGAGAACATCTTCTTTCAAAGGAACTGGTGAACTACTGGAAGCTTTTCGTTTTGTACCAGCTTTTTCATCTGCCGTTTTCGTAAGAGGCTGCAATGGATTAATGGTCAGCACAAGCAATTTTTATAAATATTTCATCTGATAAAATACCTTAATTGTGTAAACGTTGTCCTTCACCTCGAGTTCTCCAGTTACGGATGCAAGACTCAAACCTGGTCTTATTTCACTGGGAATTATATTACTGGCTAACTCCGGCTCTATAAAGACTCTGCCCTTTTTTCTTTTCAAAGGCAACTTTATTACCTCACCACGTTTAAATGTTATCAATGGTTTATCCTGAAATTAATGTCACTTAAGTTGCGTAGTAGATTAATTCCATGGATTATATTAAAATAAATTAAGACTCACGCCTACGGGTTCAATAACCAAATCTGCTCTGTGTGGAGCTGTTATCGGTGGCTGTGTATAACATTCAGGAACAACAAGATTTTCAGGTTTCAAATCGCGTATCAATTTATTCGCCTGAGTAAAATTTAAGGAAGTGTCAATCGGACAGTGTACAGCTTTCATTGCTAGGGGTTGAAACGGTGCCAGAGCGTCCAAATAGGGAAAATCAGGTTCTGAAAGACGAACACTCTAAGCTCTATGGTAATGCAAAGTGCAGTGTGTACTTACCAGTAAAAATGATTGTATGCTGAGGATTATTTCCCCAGAGCTGGACAAAGTGAACGGCATCACCAAACCTTAGACTAGGATGACCGCAGAAGACAACACAGGGCTGTCTGTAATCTGTACTGAAACCTTCAGCATAGGTTGATGTGAAATGTTTGAGTCTTGCATTCTTAACTAGGAAGGCGTGAGGAAATGGTTCTTCTGGTAGATACACCTTGTTCTGCTTATTTGTGGAAAGCCTGAAATGTTATATGTTAGGTCTGCCATTGGTGTACTTATGATCTTATTATATTACCATTCTGCTAATATATTTGAGTAAGCTAATGATGACTCTGCGACAGGTGATATGAAGAACAGAGGAACCTGTGTGAATCCTGACTTGTCTAGATGGGTACTCAGGCACTCGAATAGATCATAAACAACGCCAGATGGATAGCATGGAATTAAAACGCAGCCACCACTTCTTAGAGTCATAGCTAAAAAGTATTCAATTTGTAGACTTTTGAAATTGAATTTTACATTGATTCAAACTTACCTACAGTCATGCATAATTCTCCGAGCATGGTATCTGGATTAGCTGTTGGGGTTTGTGTTAAACCAGTTAGTATTAACATGTTGGCATGTTTTAAAGTTGTCTGTTCCATCGGTCTTGGATGTGTTGTTAAGGTTGAAGATCCACTGACAAAGGCTACTTTCTCATGGTCACATGAGATTAGCCAATTGCTACTACCTAGACAGTATCCAGAGCTAATAGGGGTAACTGTTAAAGCACCGTATATATCCTGTAAATTTAAAGAATAGTATTTTAACTGATGAAACCTGTCAGAAGATTTGGAACTTACCAATTTTTGGTCATAGCCCACCATCTGGATATTAGCAAGTGCAGAGTTAACTGCAGCTATCGAATATATGTGCTTCCAGGATTTTGGTTTCAAAGCATCAGCTAACGGAGGTGGTAAAACATGTAGCATTTCTTTCCACTGTTGAGCCTGTGTTGCTCTAGGCGTTTGTTCTATAAATTCAACAAGCTCCTCCATGAAGAACCGACCAATTTGTAATGTGGGTTCTGTAGCAAAGATAATGCCTTTGAACCCAGTACCTTCTGTGATAAAGGGCAGTGCAAGCATGCACATATAATTTGATATTAAAATTGCATCGATTTCTGAGAAATCAACGATCTTCTCCAAAGGCGGAGAAAATTCAGGAGTTGAATCTACAAAGACTCTCCCACAGCATTCTTTCAATTCCTAAAACAGTTCAAAATTTTTTTTAAGACAAAAACATTTGAGAGATGTACATAGGTATAAGGACGCACCCCTTCCATTTGCCAGTCTTGATGATTATCCCTTGGGAGCCAATTAGGTAGTGCATTAAATTTGGCACTTGGTACCATCGGCATTGGCATAAAATTTAATATTGATTGCATATTCAGTCCACAATCCAACATTAATGTTATTCCTTTGAAACTCAACACCAAACATGGCTTAGTCGGTTCACTACTTAAGCAATACTATGATAAAACAAGAAAAATATATCAGTTCTGTCATATTTTCAGATTATAGGTTAAATAATTAATACAATCAATACACAAAATTCCAGACAAAATATTTTAATGAATAATATATTATTGCATGAAATACACTTACCAACTTCATGATAAATTCTTGTCCTGTCAATTGACTTGTCAATTCATTAATAAAAGAGTTGCTATTAAAGCGTTCCTCCTGAGCTCCTTAACCTAGAGCAAGCTATGATCAGCTGTGTTTGACTGAACATTCGGCGGCTGAGATTTTGGCAAAATATACAATGAATGAAGTGATTGTTTTATTCGACGGCTATTCTAAACAATTAGATGATGAAACTATGGACGCTAATTGTTCCTGCACTCTGATAAAAGGTCAGAAAAATATTATAGTTGATACGATGACAGCTTGGGACCGTGAGAGACTAGTTGAAGGTAAAAAAAGTAAAGTACCAAAAAATGTTCATCTTTTCACATTGAGTAATATAATTTCAGCTCTTCATAAACAAAATGTAGATCCTCTTGATATTCATTATGTTGTGTGTACACATAGTCATTCTGATCACATTGGAAATAACAATCTATTTACCAACGCAGAACACATTGTTGGTCAATGCGTTCAGAGTGGAACAAAATTTTATGAGAAACGAATGAAAGATGGTAAGTTATCCTTCTATTGGAGTCAATACCTTGAATTTTACCTTGATAAGATTTACAGGGAAGTACAAGCTCTGTGAGGGTGTAACAGTGATAACGACCCCAGGTCACACCGCACAGGATGTCAGTGTCCTAGTGGATGTAGAAGCCAAAGATGGCAAACTTGTTTATGCAATTACAGGTCTATTGAACATAACTACTAATTATCTTAAATTAATCTTAAAATATTCCAAATAATATCAATACACCTTCAGGTGATTTGTTTGAAAAGGAGGAGGATATCGAAGATCCTGCAATTTGGAAAGCACTTGGTACCATCGAACTACAAGAAATACAGAAAGCAATGCGTACCCATGTCTTAGACCTAGCCAATATCATCATACCGGGTCACGGTCCAATGTTTCATGTTACAGAAGCAATGAAACTGCAGTCGAAGAGGATGGATTAACGATAACAGGTAATAATATTAAAGTCTCTATCATTTACAAAGATTTTTTATTAAACACTGCATCGAATAGTACAGGGTATCACAACGTTATCGTTAGTTCACGATTACAGTACAGTAATAAATATTAATCGGTGTATTGGTAAGTGTACTAAAAGAAAGTACGAGAGCAAAAAAGCAAGCAAGGAACCAATTGCAATCAGTCCCTCGCACGCTACTATTATGAATTAAAAAATAACTTACAATTTATCCTAGAAGAAGGTACATAACGCTTCGTTTTTCGTTCATCCACAGATGAGCCCTGCATAACGTCCCAATTAAAATATACATAATATATATATATAAGACCTCTGACCAAAAGAACTCTTCTCTAACACTATTCCATTCTCCTCTGTTAAGGTATCTCCTGGGATTAAAATGCTTCTTTTGAATCGTGATATATCCTTTACCACTTAATGCGTACTTATGCGATTCGTACAGCCAATGATCTCGACATATCCCAAGAAATTGGCAAGATAGATAAATGAAAACACCACATCCACCATAAAGCTACAAAATTGCATTGGCACACCATCCCTCCTTGTAATTATTTGCAAACCTTTATGTTTTAATTATGATTAACATCCTCTCTTTAAGATCCTGCTATTCGTTGCTCAACACTTGACTTCTCTAATATCATTGATTATCAATCCTGCGACAAAGAACAAAGCAATGAACTCCTTAATCTTACAATTTTGGTCCTCGTAAAAGATGGTGACAGAAGGTAAACGAATAATCGAACAACGAGGGCCTCTCAGACATCCACACGATAATTTTTAACGATCAGCCATCCATACTGTATCGTATAAAGCGTTTACATACTTTCGCCATGACGCCTATTACACAATAACGCCAAGGATTGGACAAGGACAGTGCTGAATCAAAGGATTGAACGAGATGACACAGACAGCTATAGAAATTCAATATCTTGAAGAAGTTTATCCGAGCGCTTTAATTGCTAAGCGTATGCAATCTTTTGGAGAATTAATTAAGAAAAACAACAGATAAAGAAAAATCCTATCACCGCCCATACGATTACAGTGATAAATTGACTGGACGCTCGGTCTCACATTAATGAGATTATTACCCAAATCAGATTAACTCTTCTAATAGGTACGCTCTATATATATATGTATAATCCCTCTATTATAAATCCATAATTTCAATTATAAATGTCTACCAATCAAACCTGGCAGGGCGACGCGTGTGTGCAGCGGCAGCGGTCCTGGACTAACTTCTCCCATGACTGTTCCCAGCTGCCCCACAAAGTATTAAACAATGTCAAGAAATTATATTTTCCTTTATTTCCATGCTTCTTTATATATATTTTTGTAAATCTCTCCATTACTCGTCATTCTCTCTTTTTCCGGAAGTGGCGCAACTACATCACTTGACGTGACCCAATCTTTCTCAACGCATCCAAGATCAAGGAAACATTTCCGGTAGAGCTCAGTCAAAAGACTTCCGTAGAAAAATGGAGATTCAACATGATTACCTCAAGGGGTTTACGGCACGAGTTAAATCTAGTAAACTATCAGCTCTTCAAGTTCAACCAAGTTGAGCCAATAATAGTCGATATTATTTTTTATATCATTAATTAATTATACATAGATATATAATTATATATTACTAAATATAATTATATATGTATAATAATAATAATTCGCATCATATTTTTCCGTCCAAGATTTTTCCACGTCAAAGGATGCAACGACGCTTTGTAAAAAAAAAAAAAAAAATTGTCATACATTAAGCTGCGCTTTCTTTTGGAGTACTCTGCAAGCCATGTGACTTTGACAAGGTCTCTATATGTCTATCCCATAGCAAAAGAAAAGAAAAGAACATGGATCAATCTCATGTCGCTCGAAGGCCTCTAAAGAATTCTCATGGGATCACAATTAAAAGATATCTAAAGGATCCTTAACTACTTTGCCACAATGATAATAAGCTGCCTTGCTAATCTTAACAAAAAAATACTGGGATGTGTCTCGCAATATATGGAACGTCGGACATATGCAACGGTGTGCACAAGTATGCCATGGTGAACAAGTAACTTACAATTAAAGTCTACTAAAATTCGAAAAACCAATAACGGACAACAAACGCTTACTGCGTGTATATATATTATATATCTGGAATGCGTTATATAAACGCAAGGCGTGAGAAATAAAAAATAAAAAGAATAGCATCAAGAAATTAAAAAAAAAAAAGAAGAAGGTATCGATAACCGAAGGGACCTCCATTATAGAGACTATAAAATTACAATATCGTATTGCAAGTAGTGAAGGCAGTAGCATACAAAAATCTGTATGTAAGACGACGTCGAGCGTAGGAGCAGCAGCTTGTTGGAGGTCACTTCGGTGAGCCAGGAGGTCAAAGGGCATTGGTGACCATACGTGAGACGACGGGAAGTTTTGAAAGGTTTTTACATTCTGTTTTTGTTTTTCAAGTCTGGAGCTGGCATAAGATATCGGATGCTCATATATGGACTCTGTTAACAGGGCTCCTGACATTGCTCTGCGAACGAATCAAATGAAAAAGTAATTACGTGACGTGAGTCAGTCAATCAAGCAGAAGTGAAAGCAAAGAATACTCAAAGAAAATCAAAAACTAAAGAAGAGAATAAGAACAGAATAGAGACAGTTAAATGTTCGTGAGGTGCGTGGAAATGATACTAGAGGATAACGAGTGGGCGTTAAGTGATTACAAGAGTGTGATTACGTAATATATCTATCAATCTAATAATAACAATAGATAGTACAGTATATCGTATATGTATAGTACGTACGGTTTTAACGCATGCTGAGAGTTAAATAAAATGAGCGAGCCAGATCAGATGCATGGCGTCATCGGCTAAAAAGGATCCTTGGAGTGACAAACAATTGTAACATCTTTGTTGCTTTAACGCAAAGGTACAAAGAACAAAAAAACCCAAAGAATAATCTTTGAAAAGTAATATAATGTAAAAACGAACAATTGTTTGATCCATCCTCATGAAATTAGAACACGACTAGATTGTGTATGATAATTACAAGTATAGTAATAGCCGCAAGCCATTCCAGCCAAAGGTTGTAGCAACTGATATATAGTTGGTGATAGTATAAGAGTAACTAATTAGCGATTATTGATAGATGTTCACGTATACTCGTTCTCTCGCACTCGCACTCACTGCACTCAAAACTAATCGAAATTGTCACAAGTCACAAAATCTAATGTCCGGTATACTTTGCAATGGCAAAACGGAGCAGAACTGATGGGCAGATAACATTCGTTTTCTCACATGAAGTTGAGAATCTGCGGCGCACTCGGATCCTTTGTGCCGCATGCGACAAACGCAGCTTTAATAACATTTGTCGTACTTCAGGCGCCCCCCCCCCTCCCCCCTCGTCAATGTCAACAATTAATCTCGCGCATACTCATCTTCGTCTCTCTGACAAGTCTCTAAGCACCGCCGAGAGATCATTACAACTAATGGAACAATTTGGACACTGTTTTGGGATTCCGCTTTTGAAGGACTTCAAAGAGAGACGGTACAAAATCTGAAGAACAAATGTTCAATGGATCTGATTTGAATTGAATTAGGAGGAGAAAATTATGTTTAATGCTCTCTCTGATCCTGGTCGTTTCAACGCAATGGCGACAGAGTCGTCAGAGGATGAGTTATGTTCATTTGAGCTTTGTTACTGGTTCTTGTAAAATTTCTATACAAAACAGACAGAAAGAGAGAGAGAGAGAGAGAGAGAGAAAAAGGAGAGAGAGAAAGAGAGAGAAAACGAAATATAATTTAAAATATCTTTTTTATCCATTTCTTCCTACATTAATTTTATACGCTGTACATAGATAGTGTACATATTATATATATTAGTGCTTTGGCCGTAATACTAGTACTTTCACGAGGATCACAAAACGCGCTTAGGGACTTGACCGTGGAAGAAAATAAAACGTACAAAGAAAAATGGTTGAAAATAGGAAACCATAATCGCTCTGTCTCTTTGCGTCCATTTTTCTCCTTTTCCTTCATTCGAAGATATCACGCGATATCCGTACGCGATTTTTTTTTCACAAAAACAAAAAAAGTCTTTTACACAATTTAATAGCTTCTCTCCTGTCACAATGTTCGCAAGGGAATGAATCCCTCCAATCCGATGATTCTCAGGTCTTCATCATCATCATCATCATCATCATCATCATCATCATCAAGATCATCATTTCTTTTCCTCTAAAAAAACCGATTAGACTTCGTCACTTATACGAGCCATTTTGCACTTTCTGCTATTTATTTTCTTTCCTGCGATTTCGCTTTTTAGCATTGCCCTCTCTAGATAGATATATCTACATTCGTTAACTCTATGTGTGTGTGTGTATATATATATATATATATAATTAACTTTTTGGACTTGGACAAAAAAGCGACAAACTAATTGACTCTCAAACAGCAAATAACGTAGCGAAATCACACTGCGAAGCCTGATTAATCGCCGATATATCCCACAAACAATAGTTAACACAAAGAGAACCCGTTTAATCGAAAGAGTCATTAAACATAATTTTCGAAACTTATAAGAGAAAATGATAAAGCGCAAAGCGTTAAAAGAATTTTACATAGGTCTTCCGCCCCTTTTTTGCTTCATCTTTTCACCCTCTTTAGCAGTCGTTTTCATCGGCACAGCGTCGTCCGATGCAAATCGCTTGGATCGACATAAACGTTGACATTAATACTGACACTTGATCATATGCATATTGAGTACCATTCGCAGCAGGAACGATGAGCCGATGGTGACATTAGGTTCGTTAGGATCCGTTAGATTCCAAGGAACATTTTAGTAGAGAGAAAGGACGATCCACGAGTTCCCAGAAGAATAAAGACGTCGTAGCCAGTCACATTTTATATCAGTACAGTAAGACAGAACAGCCATTGTAAGTTGATACAGATTTAGTTTCCAGGAACTTGTGCACAATCATTTTCTAGGATGTCATATCTATTAGTAACGCATGCACATTGATCAAACGACACATTTTATATGAGGGAAACGGTAAAAACCGATCAGTCAGAGTCACAATGACGTCCGCGAGTGAATCTGGAATCTGAATTAATAAATAATTAAATTAATAAATATAAGTAAAAAACGTTTCCCTCATATTAAACGTAAACATCAAGTTCTACGCGAGAGCCGTCGAGGGCCACTGAGGATATATTATATATAGAAGGTTAATGAAAAGTCATCCACAATGGCGATGAGAATGCCGAGATGATTACAAGACGTGAATGGAATATAAAATAGAAATATTCATAGCGATACCGAGGATTAAAGTGGCAAGATGTTTAGTTAGTATTGGTTCTTCATAGAGAGTCTAATAAATGAGATCAGAGAACGATCCTATCTTCTGGGTAAATTCAATATGACGTAAGGCTCGTCCGCGTTAGTTACGGCTGTGCCGTTTGGCTGGTAGCATGGATTGGTTGCATAATTGTGATTAGCTTGATGAAAACTCACCGGTTGAATACTGGTCCTCCTTCGCTCCATCTCGCGAATCTCGACGTGAAGATCCGAATCGGAGTCCACGTGCCGTGTCACGTCGTCCTGGTACAGCGAGGAAAAATAATACCAAATTAGAATTGCACTACAGACTCATAGCTTTGACACGTGCATTCCGTGAGCTATAGACGGTCTACGAGATCAATATGTTTTTCCGACAGTTCGGAAACAATGAAATCTCCAATAAGCCATACGTGACTCTGATTTCAATTTTTGTAAAGAACTATGCTCTAGCATGTTTTTTTTTTCACTGATATATATTTTCTAATCGTTTGAACAATAGCCTAAGATAGCACAGTGGCCAATTTACCTGAGTCATCTGCTGGGTGGTAGTCAGGATCCTGGCAAGTGGACCACAACACACTGGCAATGTTTCCAGCAAGGTTGGCCGCGAATGCGTCAGCAGTGGCTTCATGTATTTCGTATCGAAGTCGCCCCAGATCCTGGCTAGGAGAGCTTTCTCGTTGCCTTTAGTACCGGAACCACCAGGCAACGAACCATCCTGCATAGAATTATACTGTGAAACGTGAACAGCACTTTAGTTATCCATTCTGTATGATAGTCTGCTTCCAGGAGATCACGACGTTCTGAACACCTTGGATTGGCTCTACTGTTATAGATAGATTTGGGATCAGTGTACTCTGTACGGGAACCATCATCAAAAGGTGACGAGGATCCTAGGACAATGATTAGTCGTTCACTTGATCCATATAAAATCCTCAACTACTCCCATTAGTAGGAAAAACTATTTTAATTAATTTTTAAGTTGTCAGCTTGACATTCCTTCTTCCTTTTTCATTCAATCGTTACACACCTGCCACCCCCGTTTGCTGTTGATACATTTTTTTTTATCTTATTGCCATACTCTTTAGTCAACGCTCTTGTACGACTCATGCCCGGAATTTGATACTTTTTAGATACAATAATTCTCGTACGCTCTTGTTAATTCGTACACGTACATATTAAGGGATGCAAATAAATTCATTCAGTGCTACTGTCGAGTCTCGACATACAGAATGGATAACGAAAAATATTTTATCAAGCAAATTAGTAGCGGCATGCACTAGTTGCATTTGTTTTTTATTAATATATCTGCCTTTCACTCTCTCTCTCTCTCTCTCTCTCTCTCTCTTTCTTTCATTCTCTTTCACTTCACCAGGGACATGGAGTCTTGAGCCATTTTTTAATAATTACCCCCAAGCAAACGTGTAAGGAAGCATCTGTGTTACAGGATCAGTTTTCTTTGTCAAATTCAAAGCCACATAAATTACTACTTAGTTTAATGTCGCAGAATGCTTGCACGATCAAACCAATGGAAAATCAAGCCAAGGAATCGTCACTCACGGGGATTCACTCACGCTCAAGACTTGTTACATAATATTGATAACACATGAGATGTTCGTATTACATTCTCGATGCGATATTCAAACATACCGGGGGAGTTCTTTCCCGATGCACGTCCAGATCACCAAAGCCACCTTCGCCACCGGACTATATTAACATTGCCAAGTGAACTTTTTGTATTTGCCAATCACAATCATATGATCTCGCAACAGCGAAAATCTCCAGATAAAATTACAAAGGCATTACAGATACCTGGAGAGATTCGCTGACATGCTCGAGAAGAAACGTTAAAGAGTAAAAGTTATGAAATAAAAAATTACGAATCAAATAAATAATGAAAAAACAGAAGACCGAAACGAAGAATCGTGACGGTCTTTTTGTAATACGACAATAAACACGTAAATACGTATGTCAAAAGATATTTCAAATTGTCTGACAGGCAGTCGGATCTCGCGTTTCATGCGGTAAAATCTAACGTGACAATTTATAATTTCATTTTGATTCGGCAGAGGCGCGTCGCACGGCGCTTCTCATTTGTGCCATTTGATATTCTGTTTTTAAGTATACGGGACTCGTGTGCATATTATTTAAAATATAAAAAATAAATAAAGTATCGCTTTGCATCACTCGACAGAGTGATGACGTACCCACCCCGGCGGAATCCACCGAATCGTAAGGCTGAATGTGAAGCAGGAGAAAAGGATGACGGGTCAGACGCAGTGACAATTAATGCTAAAAAGCTTTACACACTCTACTACGACTGAATCTGATATACGGGTGTACATAGTACAGATTTTTCGACACAAGTGAACTACAAACGACAAAGATTCAAGAGCGTATTAGGATTGGATGGATACTTACGCTTCGTACGCCATTGTAGGATAACCCTTCGACCTCTTCGTCAACGCCCACCCTAGAGACAATCAAGAAAACGTTTCAACGATATTCGTTTACGTTAAAAAACAGTTAACGAAGCTACCAATCAAGTAAACAGATATACTAACGGAATATCAAACCAACTGAGGAACTGCGTGGTACCACCACCTTGGAATATCACAGTCAGGATGACTATAAGACTCGTGGTGGTGAGCATAGCTTGCCTGGCGTCGGATACGGTATTCCTAATTGCTAAAGCAAAACTCATGGCTCCACGTAAACCAGCACAGAAGAGCATGTGTTGATAGTTGATTGGTATCTTAGGCTTTCTTCCTAAGTTTAATAGGAAGGAGAGTGGGTAGACGTTTGCAGCA
Source organism: Calameuta pygmaea (assembly GCA_031762395.1). Lineage (NCBI taxonomy): Eukaryota > Metazoa > Arthropoda > Insecta > Hymenoptera > Cephidae > Calameuta > Calameuta pygmaea. Next base: position 1,556,756 of record JASANN010000246.1, read on the forward strand.
CGACCGACCAGTGCACAAAACTGTTTTATGGTTAAGGAAATTATTCTTTAAAAGGGTGGCATGGTTCTTCTTTAAGATTATATGCAATATGAATCTTTCTATAAGGATACGAAACCGGCAAATATGAAGCCCGGATCGAAGTGATGCTTGGGGAAGGTGAACATGGACACACCTATGTAGCTGAATATAAAGTTCTCAGCGAGGAAGTTCAGCAGCTCAAAAAGCTGCTTCGTCCTGTGCCTCGAGTCCGTACTCAGATTATTGTACGTGTAATGCGCCTGGCATATACCACAGAATAGCACAGCCACCACACCTGTTATTAATGAATCCAGTAAGTGATCCAACTGATAAGGATGCTGGAAATGTCAGATTTTTACTCACCAGTCAGATCCGATGCCTCGGCTATGAGAAAGGTACTGTAGGACATCAGTACAAAAAGAGCGGATTCTAAGAGCGGGAAGTCACGGACCCTTGTGAACTTTGTCAAGAGTGCGGTGATACATCCCATTGTGGCGCCTATAAATAGTGACAGACTAAATATGCCTACGAAATCACCAAGTGCCTGGAAGAAGGCCACAGTCTCAAAGCCACCAGAACCGGATTGATAACGTTCTCCATAATTCTGTATAGACCTGCAAGTGAATTTAATGCAATAGTAATGGTGGAAATTTTAAATAAAAGTTTGTAAATAATAATGATTTACCCGCTAAGAACAATGGCGACGGCGTCGTTGAGTACACTCTCGCCAAAAACCAGGGCGTAGAGGTTGACGTCTACGTGTAAATCGTTGAAGATAGAAATAATGGTGAGGGGGTCGGTGGGTGATATCAGGGCACCGAAATACAGTGTATCCAGAAAAGTGAAGGAGCTCGCTAAGTGCGGAATCAGTTGTATAAAAGCATACATCAAAACACTGAAAGAAAGTAAAGATAAAACTGCATGTTTTTCTTTGGATTTATCCTCTTTGTTGTTATCATTTCAATATAATTTATCAGGTATTGGCATAATCTTCATGCATATCGCTATTGTTTAAGTGATGTCTGGAGTGTAAAAAACAAGTAGTTGATAATAAAGTCAGTTGAGGTCGCCTTGATAATATAACAGTAGTACACTGAAAGTGGCAACGTGCGTAAACGATGTAATCGAGGGCAACAATTAGTTATTCAGGACAGAACGTGCTCACCCAATAACAAATGACGATATGGTCGTTCCCAGTAATGCAAACATAAGAATGGCGCCCAGGTTTCTGAAGAAGTATTTCTGAAAACATTGAGAAACATCATTGAATAGGATATGCGTGGAGAAAAATGAACTAGAAGTAAAGGAAACATCCAAATATTTACCCTTTTGAGGCTGTAACCAGCATGAAAGATTATGGGTGGTAAAATGATATTAAAGAATATCTCAGGATCGAAGGTAGCCTGAAGAAAAATAATACTGTTTACATAGAATTAAAACGTCATGTGATATTATCAATCTATTAGATGTTAAATAGGATCATGATTGTTCGCTATAAATCACTCATATTTCGGTAACGCCACACGTGTATATATGATTCGTTATCTTCGTACAATATAAGTGGGCAATTAAATTAAAGATGAGCACCTAATGAATGGATCTTTAAAATGTTTTTTTTTTAATAAGAAACTTGTGACATAGTTACAATAATAGTTACCACAAAGATGCTGACAAGTACCTTGAGGTCTATTTCGTTGTCCTGCTTGTAAATTTCTCCACGAAAAGTATAGGCAAATGTTTTATTCTTTATAACACCGCCACCCTTATCTTCAGGAAATCTAAGCCACAGTGTGTCCGGTGGTACTGACTGATTATATTTGCTACTATTATCTGGCACCACAGGCATGTGCTGAATGGCACTGTTTGTTGTAAAACCATATCGAATAATTGCACCCACGATAAGTCCTGTAAAGGAAAGTATATATAAAAATCCTAAGCTTAGATAGTAACAAGCAAGATATGGTTCGTTATTCATTATTCAAATATATGAGTAATATTTTCAGAGAAGTCCAGAATAGGATTCTTTCTCATAGATCATGAAGTAGCTAAAAATTGATACATAATTTATTAAAACTATAATAAATAAGTCTTAGATAGCAGATTGTGATGTAAGATGTTCATACACTCTCATATGATCATCAATAAATTTAAAATGTAAGTAATAAAATTGTGCAACTACTAACAGCATTCCATTCTATATTATATAAATATACCTCTATGTTACACATGCAAATGCAATACGGTACTCAAGGTATCTTATAGATACCATGTAATTGACTTTATACAATAAAATATTCATATATGTTAGTACTTCAATCGATGTCATAAAATAATTTAAATATCATCATCTATAATTACTATATAATTAAGAACAACCTGTATAAAATAAGATCATGGTAACCGCTTAGGAGGCCTAAGTACTAATGGTTAGATAAGAAATATATGCAGTAAACCAAGTTAAAAAGAAAAAGTAGACAAAAATAACAGAATATGTAAAACAATAAAAAACAATATAGAATCTTCAAAATCAATAAATTCTCATAAATATATATAAACAGTCAGTGACAGGCATAAAGATATTAATAATTAAAGAAAGTAATGTATTAAAAATTCATTATACAGCTGATAGATTGCTAAAAATCATCAAATAAATTTATACAAGACAAAATTGTGTACTTTCAATGATAACAGTTGACAGAACTCACTATACCACAAGTAATATTGTCACGTTTTATTGTGTTTCAAGGACTTCGTGAAATTATGTAACGTAGAAAGTAATAATAATAATCGGCAAATTATCATGAATCACATTAAAATTCTAAATGAAATCAGCAAGCCAAACAGTGATAAAAAAGTTACCGTAAATGACAGCGAGGCCAGTTTCATGGAGGAAGCGTAGCCGACGATGCTTAAAGGTCCAGATAGTCAGAACCGTTAGAATCAATAGAAATGTGTAGAGCAGAAGATTAAGACTGTCCAATCTGTGTAATAATTGAGCCTTAGCATCTAATTCGATATCCGTCGCAGCCGCATAGCAACCTTTTGCGAGGAATATTCCAAAAATGAAGAGAATTAGGAACCGCACGCGACTAGACACCGCCATCTTTCAGGCACTACCACCGTTTTACTATTTGCCGTCTGTGTCTTTCAGTGATACTGCAGGTTCGACACTGTCTCTTTCACTTTCTTTCTCCCTTCATCTTTGCTTCACTATCGCCATCTGTCATTAATTGGAAGAAACCTCTTCGACTCGAATTCAATAATTATTAAAAGGGTTCATGTATGCGCTTAATGTTTTATAACCGAAAGTTACATTACCGACAGTAGTTAATGCACGCTCAACTTCTTCTCCGCATATGTTGCTATCTATTAGAAATAGTTAGAACTACATATAAAGAATTAAAATCGAAAAATGATACAAAGATACGGCAGTAACATTTATTTCAAATTTCATGTATATAATGTCAAAAAGTTCAATGGTGCAACTTACGATCATAAATTTTCCACATCGAACCTTACATGTCAACATAATCTGCGGTAATGTATCAATTCATATACTTTACGTATTTTGCCGAAGATCTTTCATTCAAAAACATACAATGTCCCAATGAATATTCATATTTAAGTCAAGTAAAAAGAAGAGGCTTCCTAATTATAATTTGTACGGATAGAAAATCTATAAATAAGACAAATGCAAAACTGTACACGGTATTCTTGTAGCTAAACAAAAGGAAAAAAAAAAATCACTATCAAATCTAGTGACAAGTACTACCGCTCTTATTCCACCATTAGAGTTATTCTCATGGTAACTAAACTCATTTCGCAATTCAGAGTCTCTTTCAGGTAAATATACATCGTCTGACTCATGCAGTTAATATCCATATGTGCAAGTTAAAAATAAGGATACACGAATGTCCAAGGAACAAGAATCGATTCTTGATCGAAACTCTGATCGCATCTCTTTATTTATGAATTTCTGACAGCTGATGCTCCCTTTGAATGCATCCATCAAACATTCACCCTTCTCGGATTACATAGGGCAAGCCGCTGACATTATACAGGTAAAAAATAAACGGTAGAAATAAAATTCTAAAATTGTACCAACATACCGCAACGTCTGCTTCTTTTCCCCGACTAGCCAAACGAGTTCGTATAGTTACAGCTGAAAGTTCTTGAATACAGTAGGGTAATGCGTAAAGTGTACCGTACAAGCCATAAAAATTATACCAAATCCAATTTAGCTGATAAGTTGGATAAAGTTTGACCCTGCATATATATATATATATATAGTTTCATATACCTGATATATGTATATATATTAATCTTTATAAATTAAGAACTAACATCTGTTGTCCATTAGTTTAGTTTAAACAATAATACAAAGAAAAACAAAATAATAATAACAAAAATGAATAATAATAATAATAATAATACATGTATAATACATGTTTCAATAAGAAAAGTATGAAAATCAGTATTTCATGAATTTCAATATTAAGAGTATTTAGATTGTCAGGTCCTGTTGACGCATGCGCAGTTTCATTGGGCAGATTCAAACTCCACACTGGCAATTTCACCTTGATACTGTCAGAATATCTTCTGCTGGACTATTTAAAAGAACAAAATGGTTTCTTAATTGTCCCAAATCTTTTTCTTCGTCTCTCTCTTCTTGTCGCTCTTGCTAAGACGGTCAACCTCGGAGGACTTCCTCCGGCAAAGAGCCTTCTGCGTTTCCGCTTCCTGTATGGACGTTAAAAGTAATGTTACCATCGAGCGACGATACTTAGTATATCACGTGTGTTCAGGTTGTAAATTACTATTGAGTAATTCGGTATTTGCATTGTTGGCTGCCAGTCTTTGTTCCTCCTTGAGTTTTTGACGTCGTCTCTTGTTCCTCCTGTGTACGCAGCATAGCGCTATAACCACGCAGAAAATGAAAGCCCCTATACAGGAAGCAATGAGAATCCACGTGGATCGTGCCTTTTTAATTTCTTCCTGAATCTTAATAATATCCAGACAATTTTCTCGCAGTTCCAAGGTTCTGTTCGAAAAACTCGTAGCCAAGCATTTATCAAAAATTTGACTACAGTTGTACGACGGTTTGACTTGAATGCCACGAGCCTCTGTCCACAATTTAAATTCAGAGCAGCCACAGTCGGACGTGTCGAATCTTATTGGATTCTTGGTAAGGTCGAGCAACTTTAAACTACAGAATCCGGCGATGTCGTCGACAGAAACAGTGTAAATTGCGTTCTCGGATAGATTCAGATTGGTGAGGAACGGCTGAGGACCAATCCTAGGTATCCTGGTCAATTTATTCTTGGACAGCTGAAGAAACTCGATGGGTGACGTAATTTCCGCCTGGAAAGCTTTGTCCGGAAGATTGTTCTTAGCCAAGTAAAGTTTCCTCAGGTACGGCAGTTCAAACATGGATTGAGGAAATTCCTGAGGACCGTTCCTCGTCAGGTCCAGCACCTGGAGGTAACGCAAATTTGCGAATGCACCTTTCTCTATGTTCTGGACAAAATTATCCCCCAGGTAAAGGTAGGCTAAACTACTATAACGTGATAAGCTCTCATTGGTCAATTCCCGTACTCTGTTTACAGAAAGATCCAAAATCTGAAAGTAAACAATGTAAGATCAAATGATAGCCAGGACACCGAAAGATGCAACGATGATTTTAAAAATTAGAGATTAACAAATTTACCTGGATATCGGTTTGAAGATTTTCTGGAATCTTTTCTAATTCAAGCTTGGAGCATTGTGCCTGAAGCATAGAATAGACACGGTTATACCGGCAGCGTTTTAATGGGACTTCCTGGTCCATCACGAGCATCGAGCCAGAGCCTAGGACCATAACGTTCTCAATACTGGCCATTCCAACTCCCACTAGCAGGAAACCATAGAGCAGAAGTAGATTCATGTCTGTAAAAAGATAGGAAGACTCCATGAAAACTCGAATTAATCCATGCTGGATAAAGCATTGAATTTCACAATGTCAATTCATCCATGACCTGACTGGACACTTTTACAGGTTAACTCTTTGCGGTCGTAATACTTTTTGGCATGGGTGTCCTGCCGGGAATGTCCTGGCCTTCTACCGCAAAGAGTTAAATATTCTCCACGCTTCTCAAAGCGCAGTTCCTTTCTATAGACTCAGTATTTCATTCCAATGGTAACAATGGCGTCGATCCGACAGCAATCATAGCCCAGAAGTCAATAGACTTCAAAGTCTAAAATGCCATTAAAGAAGTACATGAATGTCATGCAATTTCCAAATTTTAATTATTTTTTTTTTCCTTACAAATTATATTCCTTTGACCATTACATTGAAACAGTAGCAATGGCGTCCTGCCAAGCTCTAGTCCAAAAGTCAACAGACAATCTAAACTGCACTGTGGAAGTATATAACGCCAGAATTTCTACGGCTTACATATTTTTTCATTAGTGTTTAGAAAGTCGATCTACCTCCCTGTTTATTATTTTGACCAATTCTGTTCGACGGTAAGCTTACACGTGTTTAAAAAAAAAATGTCCATAAACAACATAGTATACAGAGAATGCATAACTCGCGATGAAAACGTAAAAGAAATGCTGATTGGATATGCAAACAGGATAACGAAGCCATAAGGAAGGAAACACTCGAAGAATCTAAAGAACTCAAAGAAAATATAAAATGGCATCGATCTCGAAGTAAAGTTTGTAAATTTCAATTTTTCCCCATTAAACCGTTCAAGCCGACGGTTCTGTACAAAAATAGTCTGGTGTTATCGCTAGGTGCGTGGCTACAGGTCTGTGCAATGTTACTGGAACTAGGTTACTGCCAAGAGATTTCGTATCGTACTCTAAGGAAACTCTGACTCCTGAACGACGTGATCCCCAGTGGTACGTGCAGCACGCATAGGTACCCTCGTGACGTGGATAAGTGCCCTGAAGAAAATAAACAAAAAAAAACTGTTAAAAAGGAACAGAGTCTGCGCAAAAAAAAAGTGCGAATAGCGATTGTCGTGTAGGAGGTTGTGACTATTTCTGTACTATCAAAAGACAGAGAAAAGTAGGAACGATCGCTATACGCGAATTTAACGATTCAGGTTATAAAGATTGTGGCGTTTGAAGTGTAACGAGAGCTGGGCCCCCCTCCCCCCTCCCGCCCAGGAGCGTCCCCAAAACTTTTGATCTGTGAACAGATCATCTTTTCATTTTGAATCTCAACAAATCCGTCAAACAGATCTGTCTTGGATTGCCAATACGAAAACAATAGGGACAGACAAATATTTCAATTAAATGACACGAATTATTTTTATAATTATAATCATCCAATCAACCTACATGTGGATTGGACTATTTTTTAAATAATAGTATAGATTAAAGTTATCGATTTTTATCTATCTTTGTGTTCTTTACCTTGCTGCTCCTAATGTCACCGTAACCTTTACATATTTTTCATTTATAATCTGCTAACGTCCTAACTAATTAGACCTGACAAGAGTCATAACAGTCAAAGCAAATTTCAAAGCTTGTAACATCGAAATACTTTTCAGGGCCCTCGTGTCTCCCCGTCACTTTATTAAAACGAAGCCATGAAAATGTTGGAAACTTTTTTATTCACAAATTATCGCGACGAGAGATCGTCGAAAATTCAGAGATTATTTTTTTAAATTGGATTTAACGCCAGGGATGATATTAATTATTTTCTCGCTTTCGTCGACCCCCCCCCCCCACCCTCCCCGACCTACGACCCCTGTACGTTATTGCCTTTTATTACGTCGACGCGGCTTCTAGTGGCCGGTTGGTTTGAAAAATATCAAAATGAAATTTCTATTCTCGGCCAAAATCAACGAGTGACTCTCGAAAGCTATCGGAGATGAACATTGAAAAGAAAAGTAATGTCGAGTGGCGCTTAAAATAACGTCACTCTGCCGTCGCTAGGGCGTCAGAAACGAAAATATCCGTCAAAATATTCGAAACGATTCATTCCTCCTGGATGGCATTTTCCATGTGTAATAAAAATATGGAATATGAATATAATCAAGCGCGACCGCGAGTGCGCATGCGCGGAGACGCATCTCCCAACGGACGAGTAGCATAACGGCGTATTTGAATTATATTTAAAATCCAAAGGTGTGCGCAACGTACGCTCGTTCGTGGCTCAAATTGAGAACTGAATTGCTAAGGTAAAAATTATAAATATAATGTAAAAAGAGAGGAAAGCTCTATCCACCCCGATCGGTTGAGTCAAATTTCAAAAATATCGTACACGTGTTTTCTCTAAATTTTCGGCCGTGCATAGCGGAATGGCTTATGGCGATTGCGAGTCGCGACGATCCCACGGGATTTATCGTATATTTTCGTTGGCTGGACTCGTTAAGTGATTCCGCCCTGTAAGTTGAGATTTGAAAATTTTTAGATGGTAGCTACTGGCACTGGACCGAAGATGTACAGCCGGGCATTTTCTCTACGAGCAATCTATTATAGACGTGATCATAAGTCTTCACTAAGCCAGACCTAAATCCATCTATCGAGGAACAATGGCTACCAAATGATTATATATTCTGAACCTGCAGGAAGTTACACACGTATCATAGACTTGCCAAGTTCTTTAAGAATCTCGTTTGATAGACATGAATTATTTGCTTACGATCGAGAATTATTCAGTAGTACATAAATTTAATGAAATCAAATGCCTAGAATACGTGTTTTCTTATATTGAATACTTAGAGAAAAATTTGTTATAAAATTTTTATCCCACAGAAGTTTGTCAATCCATCTGGACGTTCTCTTTAAGTCCGACCTGGTAAAATCATTTCCATTTGACTTGCTTTCCGTTTCCGGCACGCGGCACTTTCATTCAGCCGGAAATCAAACAGCGCCAAAAGTGCCGAGTTGTAATTTCAATTTCCTCGACGTATATTTTTTTTCTAGCTACTTTTACACGGTTGCGGTTTTTTTTTCATTTTCTTCTTGATCGACCGATCGAAAAATGAGAGCAAGGTTTCCGGGTCGAATGTCTGGACGGCCGACAAGGAAACGGGCCATTACCACGATTGCAAAAGATTTTTCACCCCATTTGTAAAAAGGAAGAAAAAATAACGATAGGCGGAAGAGAACTGTAAAATGATAAATAAGAGTTGCGAAACGGGACTGTAGAAATGTTCCGACGTAGTTCGCTAATTGACACCTTCGACTAATTGGCAGATCCGGGGAGTGTCAATGGCACTGACAGATTTCTGTTTTTAAAGAAAATATTTAACGACACGGTGGGCGTTCGCGTGAATTTGGCCACGAAATAAAAGATGTCATTGAATATCCATTAACGTTACAGAATGACTTAGGCGTTGCTTGTCAAAGAAAAAAAAAAAGCTAACAAAAAGAAGAATAATGAATATCTAAAAATGTATTTATTATTAGAAATAAGTATTACTCACTTTTTCATTTAAATTCATCCAATCCTTTTATATATAAATTAACAGTTCACATAATACAGTCTCCAGCTTGATTCCAACTATGCCGGAAACGCACAATGTAACTATTCAAGATGGCTACTATTCGTCATCAGTGACAAAAACTTCGACTTAAAAGTCATCCATACTTTTTTGTATCTTACTCCATATCATGAGAAATCACGTAATCCTATCTCTTTTTTCCTGGATTTCTGACGAAGGTGCAAGACCTTCCAACCGTCGAATTGAATAGCGTCACTAAAAAGTTTCGTTACGCACGGTACGGCGATCTTGACAGAATATACTTTTAGTGAACTGCTGCCGTGACGGCGAGTCCAAAGAGAATTTATCGCGCCGCATACTGTTTCGTTTGCATTTCGCGCGACTGACTAAAGAGACACAAGTGTTGCTCGAAAAGTTTCGTCCGAAACGATTGTCCCGTGAAAACTGTAAAGGTAAAATAACAGAAGAGCTCGAGAGCCGAGGTAAATAAAAATGGCGTTGAATTCCCCGTAGACTAAATATTACGTATAGCGTGAAAGTTTCTTCATCAGTCTCCCGGTAAAACTCGAGTACAAATTGAAATTTTTATCCACTCAATCCATGAAACATACTTAACGAGTCCTTGTCCCTTGAGATTTTAAAAGAAAACTTTGTTGATTCCGTCCAGAAATTTTTCCCTTGACTTTCATTTATTCTAACCTAACTTTTTGACTCATCGGCTGTCCAGTGTATTCTCACGCTTTTCACTCTGTCCAAGTTCGCGCATCCTTGGCTGACTAATCACACTATATGTAATAATAAACCACTACTAGTAATAGCAGTGGTAGGAGCCAACGGAAATTATTCAAAATATTTTATTTATCTGGTGAAAATCGCCGAGACGCCAATGACGATTTGTTCGCGCCGCCCTAAAGCTCTTAGGAAAATTTATAGACTGGCAGTGTGCGTATCTCGATGGAATTCTCTTTGGCCCATAAAGAATAAGAGGGAAACGGACGCGGACAAAAAAAGAAGAAAAAAATCAAAAACCACAAATAAAAAAGAGAGAGGAGTATCTTTTTCGAATTTTACCTTTTTTTCCTTCACGCAAACTTTATCTCTCTCTCTCTCCGTCTGCCACTTTATGTCGTATGGCTTTTCTTTCTTTTCTATCTCTCTAAAGTGTGCTGCTTGCTTCCCTCTCCCATTCTCGACGTCCCGCAGCAAACGCCTGCCGTCATTTCGTAACGTTGACAGAAGGAGTGACATATTTCACGGTGGGTGGAAAAGCCTGCCATTTATTAGAAAATCATCGTTTATTTCCCGAGCATGTATACTGGACTAAATCCATTTATTTATCGGTCCCTTGTTACATATATATGTACCTATACACTGATGTTACTTATATCCAAACAAAAAGGAGGACTGGTATATTCAGGAGACATTCTTATGTATTTTCTCCATTCGTTCAGTACGAGTACAAATATTACTACAATAGCCATTTTTCTAGGAATTTATACACGCCATTGCCAAACTATCTATAATCTGTATTACATAGCAAACAAAAATATCAAATAAGGCAATAGATTTTCTGATATTTCTGTTTATCGAAGCTCTATATTATTACCTTATACAATGCACGTTTCCTATTGGTTCTAATACGTAACATTATTTATTCATGGAAATAATGCTCCCTAGGTAAAAGAATATACATACATATCCCATTCTACCTTTCATGGATGTATAACCAGCAATTTCCCTGACACATTTTTCCAGGTTCTCCGTCGGGTAATACTAATAACTCATGCTAACACTGTGAGCAACGATGCGTTACGTACCGCATTGCGCAGCAGCAGACCATCCGATATCAAATATCAGTCTAGCAAAGGACAATGGATCAGGAGTATCCAATAACTAGAAGAGAGAAAAAGAGAGAGAGAGAGAGAGACAGAGAGAACCAGAAGGGACAAAAAATCCAGCAACTCACGACTGGTCAGGTTATCCGATAAATCGTAGCAATTACTTTTGGATTTCTATTGTTGATTATCGGCACCCTGATAGCTTATCAGCGATAAAAATATTGCTAAATACTTTATAACGTTAACCAAAGGCTACAAAGACACAATTCCGTTACGAACCACATGGTATACGTAGCTTATCGTATGCACGTTGCTTCACCTTACTGTGTAGTGCAGTTGCCTCGGGTTATATTGCGTTGCCTTGCACATTGCGTATTCCATTACAAGCCACAAAACTATTCCTTTACGCGTAATACAAGAAAACTTCTACACTTGGAACATTGTTATGCTCATTGTTATCGTCATTCGTGATTTTCTCGGAAGTAAAGGGAAGGACGCAAATAATGACGAATTCAAAACTCATTCCAGAAGAATGACTAGTCCACTATCTTAGCAATCTCAATGCCTAGAGAGCAAAGTCGTAAATTCGTTTTGCGCTCGAGCAAATATTATTTCAACAGGGATTTATATAGTGGATCTGTCCGAGCGACGAGTACCAAGCATTGTTTCTTTCTGATCGCCATTGCGAAAGATACTGATCGTCTGAGAAGCCTCGTGAGCAACTGCGCATGCGCACGAGCGTTAGAGAAACGAAACAAGTTAAAAAAACCATTGCGATTGGCGGAGAAGTGTTGAGCGGGAAAAGGAGCACTACGTTTGAATTTACCATGTAAACGTTGCTTTGCCCTGAGGATCTAAATGCGGCTTATAATATGCAAATGCATTTATGTGTAGCCTCGTCCAACTTGATGCACATTGACTAAGAATAGATGTGATCCTATTGATTGTTTATCTTTCTCATAATTTTAAAAAGATCGGTTACGAGTTACTCGGCACTGGTTACTATCGAGAAGATTAAGGGAGTCTCCGGTTTATGAGTGACAGCCGTGCGTAAACGAACCTTTGCATTCAAGAGTAAACTGCGAGCTCTATACCCGTCAAAATATCGAAGTCTAAACCTCCAATAACCAAACAGACTGTTTTATAAACTATCCATAGGCGTAAGATAAGCGTTGAGGTTAACGAGATCCGCTCTGCTTGATCGCTTCTAGATATTTTTAACTCTTGATCAGAATTCAGTCTTGTAGAAAACTCTTATGCTGGACACATTTCTGGAATTTTGCTTTGCATTCGCTCAATTAATCGTGAGCCAGTTTTAATCAGGTAACCGAAAGATGAACTAACCTAACTAATATTCATCCTAAAATTACTATCAAACGGTAAAACGTATACAAGCTCTTCCTCCGAAATTAGTCAATGGTTCAACGATCCTTTGGGATTTACAAACTGGCGCGATTTTATTGGATATTTGTGGCTTGTAGGTCGACAACGCAGCTTAAGATTTACGATCCGATTTCTTTCCTTTTCTTTCTAGCAACTACTTGCACGGCCGCCTGCTATCAGTAAATAAAATAATAAGCAAAGAAAACGAAGCTCATAAGTTCCTATCGAATTTTTCTGCAGTGCTTTTTGATGTGAAATATCGTTTTCAGAATTTACTATTTTTTTCTCTCTTGATCATTTCCCATTGTTTCACGTGTCAAGTGTCTCTACTTAACTTCGCCTGTTAAGTGGCCGAGCTTGCACCACAAAATTAGACCGCAGTCGGACTACGCTTGTGCTTGCAAGCACAGTTGCAGTTTATCGTTGGCTTTTATCGTCTCTTAACGCCTCTGGCACGCTCGACTCTGGAACGACGCTTCAGGGTAAGCCTTTTGGTTGCGGGGAGCGTTACAAGCCAAGATGAAGGATACGTGATTTTCACGCAATTTTCCAACGTGCTCAAAAGGGAGTCCACGTCGCTGTTTGAATAAAAATAAAAATAGTTCGCACGTCCCATGGCGCGCTATGGCTTCACTTTATTACACAACACGTTCTAGAAGTTTCCTAATATTTTGCCAACAGCAACACTTTCCTGCGACACGTTCCTCCAGTTTTCAAGGGACCGCTACGTAATGTCACCAATGTTGTTTCCAGAAGAAAGAGATACACCAATTCCACGAAGTTTTCAAGGAAGACAATTCTTTGACTTGTTTACGTCGTAATTTCTTTAGCGATATGTATTTACCAGCCCCGTGACAAGTTTTTGTATTGATTCTGTTGCCATATAATATCGAACAGACAAATAATTGACATGAAAAAGAGAATTGAATTATTTAGCTTCTAGGGGCAATTCCATTGAACTTCTTTTTTCTTGTATGGATTATCGACAAGACCTTTTACAATCGACAGACAAATTCTCCTCGTCATTCTTAGCTTGTATTCCTTTTCCAATCAATGTCAAATTTTGAGTCATTATCATCGTATAAGAGGAAATCGAGGTTAACTCAAACCCATTGAAATTACAGCTGCTATGAAAAATTCACGCCTAATCGTTCACGTTGGATTAAAACTTCTGATTATCCAATTTCAATAATTAGAAGAATCCTGTGAAATCCTAGAATTCATTCTTTTGAAAATTCTCATAAAAACATCGGGATAGATATTAATTATTTGTAATTTCAAACTAAAAATAATTGGAGTTCTCATTGGACACGTAGGAACACGTTATCGCACAAACTTCTGGTGAAACGCGTTAAGAAAACAGATTAAATGTTTGTCCATTGTTAGCGAAGAAAATACAAAAACATTTCTCTTATGACAATAACGGCTAGTATATTTTATGTCGGCCATTTGTCCAATAACGGGCACTAAAGTGACGTACCGATTGTACATAGAGCAACTCAAAATAACTTTTGTATAGAGGAGTTTGTTGATAATTACTTACCTATTTACTGAAGTTAAAGCAATTTCAAACTTGTTGCATCAATTTTGTGAAATTGCCTTGCAAAATGTTATCGCACTTGAGGAAGGCACTGTACACGTGGCCTGATGGAAAAACACTTGAATTTCAGAGTTCGTACAATTAAAAGAAAAGCAGTTGAAAAATAAATATTTAAATTATGTATTCAATTCTACGATTCGGCGATCACGTTCACGCACTATCTGTATCGCTGATCGTTCTCCTAACGATAATAGTTTGCCTTGTTTTGTTTCTATTTACTAATATCAAATACTGGCGGCAATCTAACCAATTCTCGGTACTAGCCTAAATTATGAATGCTTTTTCAAATGTACGTATAACATCGAACCAAATTATTTTTCTAGAAAGCCATTACACAAACTTTCATGTCCACGATTATGCTTTTCATACAATTGACGAGTTTACTTAAGATCTGAAGATAATGTCACACCTTATAAATACAGCACCGTTAACTCAACAGTCTTGACAATTAAACTTAAAAGTTAATTTAATAACTTATAGTTGATGTATCATTGATATATATTAATTCATCTAACTTCATTAATACAAAGGTTAAAGCAGCTATTGTGATTTCACCAGCTAAACGTTCATCGCGTAACACGATAATAAAATCATTTGATGCGATAAGAATTTCGTAAGAGAAAAAGAAGAGACGATGTTACTCTGGTAACGCTCAGCAGCGAACTGGTACTGGTAGCCGTTTGCCAAGTAGCGGCAAGTTTCACTCCACTGCCGTAGCCAACACAGGTTCTAGTGGCTACACGACCGGGAGCCTTTCAGCGGATCTGCTAATTCCTGGATTCCTTATTTTTGCCTACAGGAACATCGAAATGTCCTAGAAAGAACGATGCATATGCTTCTATTTGATATAACCATATCGGACAAACCAGTACGGTGTAATACAAAGAATTCGTGAGTTTAGTATACACGTTTAACTGTACAGTAAGATTGATGTATACAAAAGAAAGAAAAAATTGTGTCGTCTACTATATTATTATGTAATAGAGTCTTACCCACTGCATTGAAAATATTTAATATTTACTGTGGCAAAATGCTAGACTGTTGATGGCTGCAAATTTATTAGGGACGCGCATGCGCAGTTACAAATTAATATGACTAGTGCATTGAATTCTTGGACATACGTTAGTCCAGGTACAAGAATGGTATAGTGCAGTATTATATTATATAGATTTGTACTACGCTTTTACAGTACTTAGTATATTGTATTGTAACTATGGACAATATACCATATATCTATGTACCTGTAGTTAAGTAAACTTCGTACTACATTGTCACGTGAATAAGCTTACTTTAGGTTTCCTTTTGTCATATATGCACGGTTTCACGGAGTCTCTCTGTTGTACAGAAGAGTCAATGAAACAGAAAAAAAATATAAAGAGAGAAAACAAGGAAGGAAAACGTCGTTACGGAACGGTGATTATTTTTCTGATGTATATTCGTGGTTGGTTTCGCACGGCGAAAGTCGGTCTTAATCATCGGGCGAAAAATATGTCACTAGTGCAAATAGTTCTGTCTCCGATTCTCCGCTCCGGGATAAAGGTGGAAGACAAAGGAAGAAATGTGAACCGTACGTCAGTCGTTACGCCTGACAAATCTTGAAACGACGGATGAAAATATGACGTACATAGCCTGTAGGATAATGACTGTGTCAGTATCGTAATTCGTTGTTTTCTTATCTTGTAATAATTTATTTAGTTATAGATATATATATTTCCGTATTATCAAATAGATCATAGGGAAATTATCGAAGGAGTACCAGATAAATTATCTTTCATGTTACAGAGCTTGTTATGATAATGGAGAATTAGGTAGACACTGTTCTATGGAACTTTATCTGTTTTTCATTGAAATTTGTAATAGAGGAGTAGATTACTATTGTAATCTTTTATCCAGGTTTTTTAATCGTGGTTGGATGACATTCGCGGTTTTCCGGAACCGGTTAATTAACGGCGAGTGTAGAAGACAGAGACAGAGAATTGCATTGATTTTAATGAAATATTCTAATTTTTGTAATAACCTTATGGTTCTGTATTTAATTCTTTAGGAATACTAAGAACATACCGTATGTGTCAGCTCTATATATTATCGGTTATGGCTATATTTTTCTAAATGTTCCACCAGTCGTAGATGCCCTGACAGAGTTTATCATTGGACGAACTATGACCTTCTGTTGCATTTGCTTATCAGAGAAATGACTTAAGGAGAAATTTTTAATTTTTCCTTTGATGTAATTCTTTTAAGTCACTGAATGACTTATTTTACGTTTATTCGTGTATACTGATAATGAGGCTTGTGAAAGATAAAAGTCTCAGCTATTGGAAATTCTGTTGTGTGTAATTAGAATAATGCTAATTAAGGTTGAATGCTTTGTACTTATTATGAATTGGGTTGCAGATTTCTTTCGTGCGAGGACGTGGGATATAAGGTTACGCTAGTAAAATGCTTAGCTAGGTGCTGTTGGGATCCGTGGTATAAAGATGGTATTACAGCCAAGAGTCTGTTACCAGGAATAATCTGCTTAGTATAATAAGGTTTGTCATATATCGTATTGCAATGAGAATTATAGCTAGAAATAAAATACATATGAAATAATAAAATATTGGATCATAATTTACTCTGCACCAATGTTGGAAATTATAGAGAAATAATAAAATAAAGATTTATGTAGGATAAACGAATCTTTATTTTGCCTCAATTAATTGTTTTATCTTTGCAGGTTTATGGGACATAGAGAATCTTGGAAAAAGACCGTTCTCTTTTTCAAATTAAATATACTGTTAACGTTACTACATTTCTCTATTGCCTTTGAATTACTTTTCAGGTTCATCTGGAAGGACATCTTCTAGTTTCTGAAAGAGGAAAAATGATATTAGATTTTGGTATGTTAATTTATAATCAAAGTTAACAAATTTCTATTACAGGAGAAATCCACGCTCCATTGTTAACCCTGAAATCTCTGATATAAAATGCTTGCATAATTGGAGACGTCTGTTTCTTCAGATATACCTGTAACAAAAGAAGGAACACCAGTCATAAACATTTCAAAGTAGGATACTCAAATGTTCTTAGAATTTACGTGTCTATTAAAAGTATCAAAGGATAACAAATTGAAAAAAAAAAAGAACAACCATCTGAAGCATATACTTACAAGTAAATAAACTAAAACAAGTAATAAATTATGAAATTATATTATATCGCAGAATTATAGAACATTAATAACACAGATTTTACGTAAGAAAAGAGATTTGTAGGTTATATAAATTGAACTTACTTGGCCAGTGACACCTTTCACCAGATGATACATAAATAAATGTGGTAAAAAGAATGTTGTAGTAATTATGGCACAGGATGGCAGAATTTCATACCACATTTTGGATGTACTTCAACTTGCGAGAAGGGTAGAATAAACTTATATGACAAAAAATTGTGTAATGTAGTATAGTATAAGAAAATGTAGTGTTCGCCTGTACCGCCTCTATGTTATGAAGGAAGAAACTAACAAGTAGTCAAACAGAATCAGTTTCCCATGGTAAACATATCAAATGGTATCAGTGTATATCTAACAATGATTATCACGCCATCTTCTTTTATCACAAGAATATTCAAGATGAAGAACGATTTTTTCACAATCGTTGGATAAGAACGGCATCAGAAGTGTGTGTATTTGCGATCATCAGAAATGGCTCTTTTTATTTGAACAAGATCGTTCAGTCTTTCGAACCTTTGATACTATTATCAGAAAGTTCAGGCCACGATAAAAGGTACAGCGTTTTATTTACGAATCAGTTTGTCATTTACTTCTCGACAAGAGCGTAGGGAGATTGGCTCAATCACATTATCATTTAGTATTACAAAGTGTGTATATTCATTTAAATTGAAAACCATTTCTTTTTACTAATTGTAATTTCTAAGTACTATGGTAAGCGTAATAATTGATAACGAATTAAAATTTTGTACTTTCTACTAGATCTGTGTAGAATTAGTATTCATAGGAATTAACGATGCAAATCGTTATATGCATTTGTGACTTTTCTGGAAGTAAGTGTTCCTTTTTTTTTCATTATATATTTACTAATTTTATATTTTCAGCCGACTTTCAAATACTTCAAACCGCCGGCAATGTTATTACGAGTTTACTCATTGGTCGTTCTGGCCCTGGACCTTATTACCTTACTCATAGGAATTTGGTTCTCAGTTATAGTAGCACTATTTAGGACTTTTAGACCACCACCTTTAAAGAATCTTAATGGGGAAGTGGCAATGGTAATATGAACTGTAAATGATTATTGCAATGCATAACAAAATGAAATAATTCTTTTAAATTAGGTAATTGGTGCTGGTCGAGGAGTGGGTAGAGAAATAGCGATACAATTAGCTCAACTAGGAGTGAATGTAGCTTGCATTGATGTCAATGTGGAAAATTGTCAAGCAACCGTGGAACGTGCATTGCAATTTGGAAAAGCACGATCCTTTATATGTGATGTAACAGATAAAGAGCAGGTCTCTCATACTGTGCATGCAATCAGTTCAGAGTTAGGTGATGTAACAATTTTATTACATTGTTGTGGAGTACCAAGTCCACGTGCACTCATTCGGGATCCTCCAGAAATTAAAGAAACTATGGATGTTACTGTTTTTAGCCATTTCTGGGTATGTAATTCATTCTCAGATATCCCTGCAAGAAATTGCTTAATTATATTTTTTATTTTAGCTTTTAGAATCTGTTCTACCACGAATGCAAGAACTTGGTTGTGGTCACATTGTTGTCCTCTCTTCCGTAGCTGGTTTGTCAGGTGGTGCAAGTCGTGGTCGTCAAATACCGTTATCAACCGCACAATTTGCTGTTCAAGGATTAGCCGAATCTCTACACACGGAATTAAGACACACCAACACCAATATTATAATTACTCTAGTTCATGTCTATCCATTTATAGTGGGCGCTGAGGTAGCAAAGGATATACGCCTTAGGTAAAAGCAGTCATTCATCCTTTTAAAATGCATGGTGCACAAGAACACTGTATTTCCAGGATACCCAGTTACTTTGGCACAATGCCTGCCGCTGAAGCCGCTAAAAGAATCCTGGACGGCGTTCGCAGAAACTACGCCGAGTTCAGTGTCCCAGGATATCTTCTGTATCTTGGCCACGTACTTAGGTATGTTATGTATATTTATCCATACTCTAAGAGACATGAAAACTAATTGGAAATTATTATTCTAGAATCCTTCCAAAGAAAGCCTCGTTCATGCTACGAGACCTACTGGACACAGGTGTAGATTTTGGATGAGAAATGGAACCTTAATGTTGATTCCTGTATTCAGGTCAGCTGAAGAAATTCTATTTATTTTTTACGTCCATCCTGTGTTCAGATATGAGACTGCGATAATACAGATTTGTATGAATATGATGTGAATCGAGCCTGTTTCCAAAACAGTATCCAACCCCCAGGAAATTCCTCTATCGGCAATATCTTCGCCTACTGTACATTAAGTAGTCATTTTATACTTTCATTGGTCTCTCCACATATAATATAATGCATATTATTCATCACGGTGCAAACTCATTGATATCAATTGGTTGATTTACTTTTTGAAATCCCAACACTGGGATAAGTTTATGTTAGTCCAAACCAGGAGGTGCTGGTTCCGATAAATCAATTTCCATACAATCTGCCTGCTGCTCGAGTGGATAATCTCCAGGTGGTGCCTAAAAATTTTTTTTTTTAATAATACTCTCAAAAATTACAGACTGTAATAAACTCACAATATCGAATTCGTCATGAGCTTCCATTAACGACTTTCCTTGTATCACGTCCATTATGGACTGTGGAATGTGGGCCTTCTGCAAAGTAAAAGTAAAGAACCTGGCGTTAATTCAAGAATTCAAGATGTCTAATTAATAAATGATATACATATAATTACTACCAACCTGATTCTCAGCAAAAGACTCGACGTGAGCCAGCAAAGGTGCTTTGAGACCAGGTGCCATTTTTAATGCTTCTGATAATTGGGCTGGTGGTAGTTGTAATATCACTGCAAAACTTTGAGGCTGCGTACGTTCACAACACTTGACAAAACCTTCCCAAACTTTAGGCTGCTTCCACACCTGTTTTAGTATTAGACGCTGCAGGATGTTCATTACAAAGCCACTCAGTCTTGGATACAATGCCAGACTTTGAATAACAGTCCGCATTAATAGTGTTGGTAGAGGAGTTAGCTCCATGAGATGTTGCATTACAACAGCAACAGTTTCTTGAGTATACGCTTGTTTTTCAGCAAAGCAAAGAGAAGTGGCTGTAAAAATTTCTTTATGAAATATCTAGAAATATTACTGCAATAATATCCTAACCTTTTATAACTGTCTTCAGTTCAGCCTTATTAGGATCAATAGTGTGCAATGCAATAAGAAGTTCTGCTGGTGTAATTGGAGATGTGTGTGGCACTCCGCTGTCATTGTTGTGCGTACCCAAAAGTCTATTGAATACCTGAACAAAGAATATTTATTATTAACAACAGTGTATATCTTGACATTCTATAGTATTTCTGAGAAACAAACCTCTTTCACAACTATTGGATTGAGCTTTATCAATTTTGGTAAAGCAGCTATTACTTCCTTCTTCGTTAAACCATTCAGTACAGGAATGAGAAATCTCACGTCTGACACTCGGGTCTGATAAAGTTCTCGTACTCTAGCAACGAGTTCAGCACTAGGAGCAGCTGAAAAAAAAGGAAACAGTTATGCCAAAAATTTCTTAAATATTAATAACATCACGAAACATAATATATAATCCTTACATTTCTCGGTGAGGATGTGTATGATCCTAGTAACCAGGGTCTCTGCTCCTTTTGGACAATTCTCAACTAGGGCTAAGAGTTGTGGACTGCCCATACCCAGAGAGCGAACTGGACCTTCAACAAGTCTTAAAACCATCCTCTTAACATCGGCACCCATTGAAGTATACACTCTGGCTAACTCGTGAATAAGATCCTGGTGTTCTGTCAAGAGTGCCAAGTAAAGACCTAGGCAGGTTCTCGTGGTGGATTCTGACCACAGATCCTCAGGCTGAGGTCTGCCACGATCCTGTCCAAATACAATTTCAGGTGGGCTCTGAAGTCTCAAGAATCCCAAATAAAGCACAGCATATTCCTCTATGAGTTTATTGAGCTCTGGTCTGTTATATAGTTCTACTACTGATTGGATAGCCGCTTCTCTTATCTGAAAATGAAAACTTATTATTACCATAAGGATAATTAGGACCTAATTAATTATCAAGTTATTATTACCGTGCTATTCTCATGTCCAGTATGACAGAGAAGTACGTTAAGAAAAACTAGTTGCTTAGTGGGCCTCCTGACCACCAGTTCTTTTAATAATTGAAGAGGCGCCAAACCTCTGGTCTCATCAGAGGACACCATCTTCAACGCTTCTACGGCATCCTCTGTGATCAAAGGAGCCTCCAGATATAATCTGCGAAGAAATATAGAGAATCTCAAATACTCTTACGAGAATAAAGTTTTATTGGTGGTCTACTATACCTAGAAAGCAGTGTATCACGATCTTTTCCCTGTATTAGATCAATAGCAGACACCAGGGTACAGAGCAAGAAATTATAAGCCTGATGAGGGGCTTCATGAGGCTTTGTGCATAAGGTGGTTCTCCTCTGGAATCCTTGTAGAAGAGCATACTCCTCGTACAACCAGCCCAGGGCAAGTTCAAGCCGAGTTCTCATATCATCCGTGATGTATCTCAGTACAGCTTCCTTAATGTAGGGATTGAAAGTAGCTGCCAGAGTGGTGAGAATTTTGGACCTTTACGAAGTGAGAACCAAATATATGTAAGATAAATTGGATTGAAGTGAATCAATAGAGAAAGTATTAGATGGGCCTACCTAATAGGAGCGACCCCTCCGTGAACGGCGATCTTTTCAGCCTGTAGGATTCTATTGACGGCCATAAGAAGCATTTTTTCCCTTATCTCCTTGGACAATGGTTTTGTAACTTCTGATAATTTTAATGCCTTTAAACGGTTTCTGGCCTTCACTAGTGACTTCTCGTGAGCCTCTATAGAAGCTTTGGCTTCTTTCTCTTTCTCCCTGTCCTTCTCGCGCTTCCGTTCCCTCTTAGCTTCCGCTACAGTTATCGATGGGTTCTTTACCAGATCCTCCATAACGGCATCCTCTTCCTTAGTTTCCTTCTTCATCTTTTTTGTCTTAATCTGCTTAATCTGAGCTGCTAGTAACTTTGCTATAGTCTGTCGTTGCACGCTTGTGTCAGCACTGGAGCTTGGCTGATATTCGCGTTGAAAAACGGGGGTCATGGTATCCGGAACTCGAGGCTACAGTTGATAAATATTGTTTCACATAAATAAATCTTTTATATAATTTTATATAATAGGAACTTACCATGCTTCCCATAACTAAGTCAGTCGCAATCTCTACGCTCAGTCGCTCTGCGATAAAACTTTCTGAAAGTTCTGTCACTTCCGGTTGCTTCGGTGGTTGCACTGGAGTAGCAAGCACTTCTGGTTCTTCTGACACTACTGCTACTGGCACTTCTATTTTAGCACGTTTAGCCGCTGAAGCTGCAGCGACTGATTCCTTGAATGTAATAAAATTCTCTATATACAATTACGTAAATATTTTATAATTATAGAAAATTTTTCAATTAATATGGAACCTGTTGTCTTTTCTTCATACGCCTTATATCCTCTGGCTTTGGATAAGCTTTAATTATTTCCTGTTCCTTAGCGCCGAGCTGTGATAATTGTCTTGCCATTGATGAGGCAAATTCTATGCTAGCTGGATGCTTAAGCAGCCCCAACAATGTGAGTTTTAATTGTTTTTGGACGCTCGTTACTTGAGAATCCGACAGAGTAGGCGGGAAATCATGCTGCAATCTTTGTAGAGCTAAAGTATGAAATTTGTAAAGATCAAGCGTTGTTTCTAATATGTTGTCATATTTAGTTCAGAAATTGTACCTTGAATAACGACCGGCATAAACTGTGGTCTAGTTTTGGCGATCAACGCGAGAGATCCCATACAGGTCATGAGATTAACGCTACTGACGTGCGGCGAACCGTGAAACTTTATTAATAAGTCCATAACGTGATTAGCCTCTTCCTCGAGTTTTCTCCTGCGTGCGATTTTCAATGTCAGAGGTACGTCCTCAAGAGAAAAATCTTCCAGTTTTCTTGGTGCATCTGGATCAGGATAGGTTTGGATCAACACAACACCTTCAAGGAATTTTACAGCCTGCGTCCTAATACTGAAATGAAAATTCTTTACTTTAGTATCTGTTTTTTGTTAATTCAAATACTTAGCTTTTATATTAAAAGACGAAAATGATCTTTTTCTACTGTACCCATCATTGTCGCTGTCTATCATGTTGATTATTTGGACCTTCAAGGAGCTTAACTGTGTCCAAGCAGTTTCCATTTCTGGTGTAACTAAAGTGGCACTTGCTACCCATTTAAGGGTACATCTGAGAATTCTACCACTGGCTCTTAAAGCTCTTTTCGCTACAAGTGGAGCATCGTCTGATACGAGTCTTGAAAGAGTTTGGACCATTCTAGGAATTACTTCAGGCTGTTTTGCTCTATGAATTGTAAATTTATTCCATTGTTAATTAGTTCCGTAATGCATGACATAGCAAGTAAGATGTAGTGTTCAAGTATACCCAGCTTCTTCGATAAATCCAGCAACAGTCTTTCTAACCTCAGAATTTCTGTCCAAGGAAAATTGTAAAGCCTCATCTAGATACAAATTCAATAACTGTGGTTCTTTGTGTATAAGAATTTCCTGGACTTTCAAAAGGTTTGGTACCTTTACTGTATCGTTAGAACCCAGCGAGGCCTCATTTAACCATTCTACAACCTGAAATAGAAATATCTCCTAAAGATTAATTGTTATTGAATGTTTAATTAGTAAATATCAGTAATGTCAAGTTTATTGAAATATGAATTTACTGATGCTTTAATAAGTAAAACAAAATATAATCCAATGAGGACAAACGACTTAAAACAAAGTGACAATGTAGAATCAGATTACAAAAGATTTAGAGGAAATATTTTTAAGCATTCAAAAGTATCAAATTTTCTTAGAACTTATCAAACCAATAATGATTTTAGATAGTAATTAAAAAAACATAGTTCTAAGTTTTAGGTTACAACACTAACCAAATCGCCCGGGCCTTTTTCTGGCTCGGATCTCCTATGTATTCGAGGATCCATTATATCAGAACATTAAAACACCCCAATAAATCAAACTTAACGTACGTTAACCGCCCCGAATAATAAACATAAATGATAATATGAAAAGACCCTTATGTTATGCACCCCCAGACGTCAGATTATATGTGCATATGCACTACGCTATGATATTCTTTAGGAATACTCTAACCCTTTTTTAAACCCAATTAAATTATTATGTTGTTTCCTTCTGAAAGGTTCAATTCAGACAGCAAATATTCTAGAATTCGCGATATTTCCCTTTAACCTTAATTAATAGAGATAGAAATTATTTTTGCACGCCATATTGGCATTCTTCGATTTCTTTAATACCGCCATCTAAGTACATTTTAGCGCGTACAACAGAGCCATCTGAAAACAGATATTCGAAACATCTAGAGATTCTGTACGACATACAATATCGCCTCTGAAACATTTTTGAGACATTTGTAAGAAAGTGCGGTACCAACTTGACATCATGCAGGACCTTCATTTTTGAAATAAGAAGAAGAAGGAATAAGAGAAAAAGAAAGAAATTAGTTGCACAGAAATATTGAAAATTCGAAAAATCGAATAAAGCTTTCCAAATACTACTAAAAATTATTGAATCTTGAATTACTTTCACAATTTATTCAAATATAAAATCGAGAAAAATATGCGGAGTAGATAAAAATTGAATTGAAATTGTAGAATGCCGAAAAATTACGATAAAATTGAAATATTAATAAATTAGGTGTTTCGAACATTAAAATAATTAATTAAATCAATAAAGTAAAATATTAACACT
>JASANN010000246.1:1583820-1607531 GCA_031762395.1 Calameuta pygmaea
ACGTAATTCATTTTCGATATTCTACAATTTCAATTCAATTTTTATCTACTCCGTATATTCTGCGAGGTTTCGATTTACCCTTGATTTTATATTTTGAATAAATTGTGAAAGTACTAACTAATTTTTTTCTTTTTGTCTTATTCCTTCTTCTTCTTATTCCTTTTTCTCTATTGATCAAACATTTTTCAAAAATTAAGGTCCTACGTGATGTCAAGTTGGCACCGCACTTTCTTAACAATGTCTCAAAAATGTTTCAACAAGAGGCTTTTTCAATAGTTCTGGAGAACTTCTGTAGTTCCTGGTCTCGTTCTGAGGGTTGTTTTGGGAACCAGCGGGGAGGTAGCGGAGAACCTCTGCCCGCCAAGCTACAGGTTCGTGTTCACGTTTCGCTCGGCTACGACGGAATTCGCACTGTCGACGGAGACGATGATCACGAAATCCTACTTCCAGACTCGCCGCTAGGATTTAGCGTCATGATTTTGGTATCGCCTAAAATCGTAGTGTTGTGCATCTTCCTAATCATCTCTGACTTGAGTAATATAGGCTAGTTTCCAGCATGCAGACTTTAAAGAGAGTTAACCAATCACATATAGGAGTTTAATGGAATTGACGAATGAGGCTGCCTGACTCTGTTTAAACTCTGCACGGTGGAAACTAAACCATAGAGCATCCATTGTGCCATCATAGTTCACGAAATGTCAAGATGTATGGCATAATTAGTACATCAAGAACTCATACAGGATCAAATTAATCATACCGGATACGTTTTATAACGCCGTTGAAGAACGTAGTGGCTTAGAGCCTATTGTGTTAACATATCTCTACTTTACGAACAACAGTATACATATGTAAACGCGATACGTTCTTTATATTAGTTTGATTATTTGTCCTGCTTTGGATTTACAAGAATACAAATCTTTAATATTCTCTCTCATTACCACTCATTAACCGTAGTTCGCCGCAATATCTTTTGCGTGATGTAAAGTGTTGTGAAATTTGACAAATCGCTCATGAAATTAAAGTGAGATTCAGAAGCCTTTGAAGAACGAAATGTTTTCGTGAAAAGCTACAGAAATTACCGAAAAATTAGGTATAAGCGAAGATTTCTGGAACTGGCTAATCAGAAATTTGCTTAAACGCAACTGACAGTTGTCACAATATTTTACGCGTTTCAGGAGCTTGGATTTTGTTGTCCACGTTGACTGTCGGTACGACTTCACCCAATATTTCGGTATTTCTTTTTCCGTCGTTTCATCTACATTCCCTTGACAGAACAATGAGCAGTGATAAGTACCAATGGAGTGTCTTACCAGTCGAACATCAATATACGTAGATAGAAAGAACTCCAATGCAGCGTAATTCTCAATTCACAAGTCTCCAAGGTAAAATTGATAACGCTTACCAATTTCAAGCCTTCATTGGAAAAATCTTCGATAATTTGTTCCACTTTCAACCAAAAGTCAATTGCGTTCGTGGAAAATCCTCTTATGTATATCAATATATGGATAACTTCATCATAATAAATCTCACAATCCAGGAATGTACCCAAATTGAAAGAAAACTTAGTTATTAATCACCACCTATATTTGATAAGACTGTGGGATCAATTATAATGTTTACCATTGCTATAAATTCGTCTAGTTATCCACAGTGTGATAAGACGGACCATAATAATAGTAGAGCCAATTTCTATGCCTTATCAAGCAGCAGTATTGCCTTGTAACTGGATTCAAAATTTTGTTGTTATTCTCCTGGCAATTTAGTTGAAGATTACGTGTGCATTTTTTGTATTATACTCTTAAACAATTTTTTTAGATGGACAGGGTACGCCTATTACCCATAGAATTGCCACCTGCTAGTACTATTAGTGGCAGTGGATTCATTAAAGTCAAAGGCAAAGTATCTTTTTTAAGACGGCTCACATTAGGGTTTGTAGTTCTTGCTGCACTGGGTCTGCTGTACGTGCCGGCATACCATTCGGCACAGAGTCCACTCCTAGGATTAGGTGAGACACCTTTACCAGGCCTCTCAGGGCACTTGGACGCTGCACACCATGTAGCCTCCATAGGTAGGAATCTACTAACACTGCTCCTCTTTAGCTTACATCACTTAATATAAGTTATCGCATCGTTATCATTGCTAGCTAGTATCTTTGTCGAATATATTGTACACCCAAAACTCTTTTGTAAGTATTCTCAAATGAAAATGAATATATTATTTTTACTAACAGTAATGAAGCTTTTTGAACAAAATATTACTTTGCACAATATTCTAAGAGAAATGTCTAATTTCAATTTGGAAACTTCATCTTTGTATTTGCAGATGAAACTTGCCGCTTAATTATTTTGCATTTGCTTGAAAAATAGTAGAAAGTCAAACATTGTAATCGCTGGATTTTTGAAGTGTTATCCTGAGCAAGTGCACCTTTCATTTTTTCATTTCATTATGCCATGACGCTATACACGATACGTGATTTTATGAGATCATGCGAGAACAGGCACGCTTTATAATATCTATAGCGAATTGGCATAATAAACTTAGTAGTCCGCATGCTGAGAATTCTATGACAATGTGTGAGTTGATAGGGACTCGATGATACTGCGACCAAGCTATTTGAAAATCTTTTCAGAATTCATTTTTTTTTCTAAACTTTCAGCTCAACTACCTGGATGGGCATACAATAAATCACGTGACTTATGCGTCTACATCCGCCCTGGAAATAACACAACGGTTCTAAGTCCTACAAGCATATGTGCATCTTCACCCTATTTGTTAATAGTCATATGTTCGGCAGTTGCAAATCAAAAAGCCAGGGAATCCATACGAAACACTTGGGCAAATAAGCAGCATTTGGATTCTCTTTATAATTCCACTGTAAGAATTGCCTTCATATTGGGAGAGAGTGACAACGATACACTGAATGTAGGTTCAACTATTACTAGGATAAGATGAACGGTTTTTTTGGGACAGGGCGCCGTTTACAGTGCAAGTACAAGCTATGCTTCTTTCAGAGTTCAATAGAAGAGGAGAGTCAGCAATACGGCGACATAATACAAGAGAAATTTCAAGACACGTACAATAATCTGACACTGAAGTCTGTAATGATGCTCAAGTGGGTCAACTCAAATTGCGAAAATGCGAAATATCTCATGAAAACCGATGACGACATGTTTGTCAATGTTCCTACATTGTTGAAGACTCTACGTGCCAGACCACAAAGTACTGGTACTCTTTTGGGATCGCTGATATGCAATGCCAAGCCTATACAGGATCCTAAAAATAAATGGTACAATAAATATCATAAAACTATGCACTTAGGAATATTCGTGCAATGCAAATGATGTGTTTCTACCGCAGGTACACGCCAAAGTACATGTACGCCGAAAAAACGTACCCGAATTATCTATCAGGTACCGGATACGTGATGAGTCTGGACGTTGCGGAAAAACTTTACCAGGCAGCTCTTTCCACTCCCCTGCTGCATCTAGAGGACGTTTACGTGACTGGAGTTTGTGCCCAAAGAGCGAAATTAAGGCCTGTAAATCATCCTGGTTTTAGTTACGTTCCTAGAAAGATGGATGCCTGTGTATTCAAGAGCGCCATTACGGCACACAAAGTCAGTTCTTCTAACATGTATACCATTTGGAAGAAATTGAATGACGGAAATCTGACTTGCGTCAGTCATCCTAAGCAAGAGAAAAAATTGTCTACTCTCAGTAGAGTCGGAAGGAACGTTGGATATTACGTGGTTAGAAGACGAAGTACGAACAGATGCGTCTAAGGAGATCATCGAATTATCCGATAAAGTAGTAGTACGTAACAAAAGCTTGTTTCATTACGATTCTTGTGAGACAGCTTGTTGTTCTTTCTCATTTAGAATCTCCGTTTGGGGTATCTAATGTACAGCTAAAGGCATACGCTTATGTCTATTGATAATATGAAATTCCAATGGATTTCGTTGCGGGACTGTGCTTGTGCAGAAATTTTTAGTGAGTTGCCTAAAGAAGATTTTGAATTATATTTTTTAATATTTCGAAAATTTTAGTCTATAAGAAATGATCGTCAATTAGGAATTCTCCATAATGCGTCAATTTCACAAAGAATTGTACGGCAATCTCAGCTTACTAGAGTTCAGTGTTTGCAGTTACTACTTCAGGGATTTCATGGATTCTTTGTTCATGAATTAATGGATAAGTCGTCGAGTCGAGAGCTCGAAGAAATACGTGTTCCATATCTGCAAATTAATAAACTGTAGATATGCGCACGATGTATTTCGACTTCCACTCGACTCGGATGGAAACCTAGCCAATATCATATTCCAACAATATGTGATTATTCTTCCTTTCTCGGACTCCTTTCGCAGTCTTGTCTCCTAATATATCCGCAAAATAACGACCTAACATATCCGTTAGCGATTGAATAGATATTTAAATGCATTTTCTTCGTTAAACGAATATTAATTTCTCTGTAAGGTTACTGTAGATATTGATACAGTTTAGCGAAAAGAAGAACCAGCCGTAAGACATTTGCAATGAGATTTCGATACTTTGTTGACATGGTCCATTGGCACTCGAACATCTCACATGTTTATAAATGTGTATTAGATCTTCATTGTATTTTTCTAAGAATCTAAGAGATTTATAATCGAATTGACGATAGAGGGTAACGCAACTTCGAGTTGAAATATTAATCTTTATGAACAAAAAGTATTTTAAACTTTCAATTATCATACGCAGAATCATTGTCACCGAAAATTTCGTAGGTTGCGAAATCTCATTAGATTTTACAATGCAAATATTTTCCGATCTTAATGGCTCGAGATTGTTACGATTACTAAATATTATTAGATAGGAACAAATTTATCTTCGCTGTAAGTGCAATCTTTGTTAGTTTCATTTTCCCTTTTATATTTAGGACCGCGTTCTTCTTTTTTTCTACTTGATGCAGACACGTGGCGCATCGCATAGTTCGGGAACGCTACCCTGATGTACAGATCAAACTCTAATGCGGAACCCTAGTGGCCTTAGAATTAATTTATCGTATCTAATAAGTGTATATTGTATTAAAAAATTTTACTTTACGAATTTTACATACATTATAGCCCATTAGCTATGGGATTCGGTGCTATACCTAAAAACGAGTGCAACCATTTATTATCGACGTTGCGCATCTTAATGAAGAAGAAACTAGGCGAATAGCATTTAAGCGCAGCGCGAGTGTGATTGAGCGCTGGTGCTTTTCTAAGTTACATTCAGGCAAATAGAAAAGAAATGAACACATAAGTACGCTAGCATATTTCTGTATTAGCGTCCACCATTCTCGTATAAAGGAACATATCTCTTTTTTTTTTTTTCTATGTAATTCCAATAAAGTAAATGACAAAATAAGAAAGGATATGTGAGACAGTCAAGTGAATATGTAATACGACTGAGCACATTTATTTCAGATTAACCGCCATTAGATCTCGCAATAACACGTCCAGTTTCGTCCTCTTATTTTTACGCGACCTTATCACATTCCAGGATTCAGACGTTGTCTGAGATTCAGAATTGCACTCAGGTTCGGCATTACCTTTTAAACTGACGGCCATTAGGTTTTCCGACAGCCGTTCCAAACGTTTCTTTAGCCTCCTCCGATCTTTGTATTTCTTCTTTTTCAATATTTTCGAATTTAATCGTGAAGCTTCCTGAAGGGCACTGAATGATTCTGTGTACGGGACGCCGTTCTGGGCGTCGCGAAGTGTCCTCGTGTATCCCTCTAGAAGATGAAATGGAATATCAGAACGGTAGTCCCTCTTGTACCTCTTCTTCGCTCTGCAGTTGCTTGTGTCCAGCGACAACCCATTGTCCAGTTCATCCGACAAACTTTGTACATTCTTTGCAGTCTTTGCTTTTGCTTTTTTCCGCTTCCCGGACGAAGCTGCGTGCTGTTCATTTACTTTCGTCTCTGTGGAAGAAGGCACTGGACAATCTGAATCGAACATGGCGAAATCCTTCTTCTCCGGGCTACATTTCCGTTTAGAAATAATTTTTTTTTCAGCGTCTGCGATGTACGAGCAACTGGCCTGTGGTTCGTACTCCTCGTTTTTACATTCACACTCGGCCTCACCTCGTTTTTTTACAGTCTGCGTTTCAAACGAACACTTGTTTGGCGTTAAATCAATGGAAAGTCCACTTTGAGACGCTTTTGGTTCACTACTGGTTCTGTCGACGTTGCTATTATTATCATTACTTTGAATATTACCTCTATTCTTGCTCTTGCTTTTTTTCTCCTTCAACCTCAATGATTTCTCTTGGACTTTATTAATACTGTCCATATCATAAGAACAACTGGGCGAAGGTTGTGCATTGGCTTCTATTATTTTACATACTGCATTCATTTGCAGCGTCAAATCAGTTATTTGGGCAACTCTTTTCTTTTTTATATGTTTTGAAACTTTGGCAGGTTTTTGTGAGAGAGAGAGTATCTCGGGCTGTATTGTATTTGCATTGTTGTCAATTTCTGACAAATTATCTTCAAGAACCATTTCTTTCTCCGTTCTATCTCCACCTCTTTTTCTTTTAACTATCAATTTATCAGAGAGACATTGCTGTGGTGCCTTTTCTTCTAAATTTTTTCTAGTTATATTCATTCTTGCAAGCAACTCTCTTTCTTGCTCTGCAATCCTCGACAATTTTCCACTTTGTTTTAATCCATGTCTAGCTCCTTTATGTGCTGTTCTACCTCCACAAGCTTTAAATATTTCTTCATCAGTTAATCTTTTAAATGGTGTTTCTTTCTCATAATCGTGATCAATAGGCTTATTAAAATCATTTGTTGGTGTTATTGTACCATCGCATAAGGTTGAAGTTTTTAAAAAATTTCCATAGTCTGAGGAATGCTTTTTCTTTACAGCTTTTAAATCAGATTTCTTGGTGGAAATATGAATAGCATCTTCATCAATAGTATTTACAGAAACACCATTGACACCCGAATCAACGTTAACATTTTTAGCAGCTTTGTCGAACATAGATTCCCACCAATTATATGTATATTCTTCAGCAGCATTATGTCCAATACCTGCATTATCAAATTTTAATTTAGGTTTTATAGCCTCGACAATGCCACTCTCATTTTTGCCCAATCCCTTGCCTGCAAATATAATAAACCACATAAGTTTCAATTATAGATTTCTGTGATTATATGAAAACTCATTCAATAAATTAAGTAAAATATGATTAGTCATAAATAATTGATTTTTTCATTGCAACATTTAACGATAACAAGAAACTTTAAGAATAGAGGTTATGCTTCACAGAGATTAAAGAAATGTTCATTATTTCTATTCACTGCAGTAACAAGTACAACAAAGATCCACTAAAAAAGATGAGAATCTAAACTGAGTAACAATACCTTCAGTCCAACCATATTTCAATAGCTGTGTTTTTGCAAAATTAGCCATCAAAACACTATCGTAAATGCAATGCGCATCGATGCTCACCGATGCTCACCAATGCTCAGCGACTGTTACCTGCTGTTACCATTGTTACCGACACAAGCGGATGTACATTGATCACTGACGCATTGGCTAACTTCAGGCGGCAACCCTGTGACGTTCGGGAAACGGAATTAATGGCAAATCAACCAATCGAGATCGTCCCATTCGCCTCACCTCACCTTGCCAAATATAAAGAAAAAATTGTAGAAAATCTAAAAAAAATTATTCTTTCTTAAGATAGTAGTTCTACAACAGTAACTATTTTAAATCATGTTAATTATAATGGATTAGCTTCTTGTAAGGTTAGAATTTGCTCCATAGGGAACCGAGATATTAAAACTCGGAGTACAAAGATCCTGCATTGTAGACTCTCATCATTCCGCCTGTGCAATTTCCTTTCCGAACGTCATGGGATCCAAGACATGGCAACCTCAGAGATGTCCTGTGCACCTGTCTTTCCGTTTCCGGTTAGCTGCAGCATGCGCAGTTGTTCTACGGCGCATGATGTTCAACGATGCTGCACCTTCACCGACATCGTCCAAAACGATGACTCAAAGAATCTGCAAATATCGATATTTTGTCGTATTCGGGTGAGATGTGATTCACCATATTATTTTTATAACACAATAATTCCCTAGACGAGCATGATATCGATTTGATCAATTACCAAATAATTTCAAACTCTTGAACCATGTAAAGACTATTTAAAAGTCAAAATATTAGGGCAAAAAAATCATTTCACACAGTAGAAACATTGCAAGGATGCCCCTTGGACATTTTATTCACATTCAACGTCTCAGGAATATTTTGTGCTCCTGTACCTGAGATTACCAAGCTGACCCACATAAATTGCAGCGTTTTGCCTATCTTCAACGGCCCATCCTCAGTTGTGGATTATATATTTTTATCTAAAGGTCATAGATCGTCAATTTTCTCATAAATTTTTATTATTCGAAACGCACTTATACAGTATGCATGCATTTATAAAATACGATATTGAGTCTTCTCTATTCTTTCTGAAAATGGTTGATGCATATCGTCACCGAGTTAACGTACCGACCTAACAAACGAATTCCTGATTGGTGCAACATTAAACATAGAAGCCTGTTTGAAAATACCGTCGATTAACCTGATATTCAGTGTGCGAGTGACCCTCCAACGAGAAAGAGTGCTTCTGACTTGAAATCAGAACGGCAATAAGAAAAAAATAAACTTGTTCTAAAAGATGTTAATGTATTTTTTTCTTCTGTTGAACATTCAGCCTCTCATTACTTCAGGCGCGTTCGAATCTCCAAGTGAGTCCAGTTGTTGGATCCAAAAGACTTTATTGAACGTTGTGCATCTTCAAAGATACGTATAACCCAATGGAAATCTCAGTTCCCCAAGATATAGAGAACGCTTGGATCGGTGGATTCCTAAAGGACGCTGCCTGGACGTGGCTGCCCCCTGCCAATGAAATTAATCAGGAGGCCGGATTGTGGCGTAACGAGAGCAAGAGTTCTCACGGGTGCCTGATGCTAGACAGACGGACATGCATGGAGGCGAAATGCGATTGCGATACTTTGGGTCTTTTCAATTCGAAGAGGACTATAAAACAGATGATCAAGTTAATCCTCGAGAACAGAAACGGTAGAGTAGTTTATTATTTTTCTTTATTCTATTAAACACTTGGTGCATCTCTGTGTGTTTTTTGCTCATCTATAGAATCGAAAGAGCAATGGACCGATGGCCGACCTAGGAGCAGCTCTTCAGGTAATTCTTATAAAAGACTGTGGAGAGGCGAATGGCTGTTGAAGAGGGTGCAAGGGCCTCTTCCTCCAGCCAGAGAGAGTTTTGTTCCCTGGTGCAATGCTGAGAAATACAGTAATGGCACCGAATCCTCAAATTTAAATAGGGAAGATTGTGAGAGCTCGATAGTCTATGGTCTGGACTGCAATCAGAATCAGATTTACGTTTGCCAACCGTGTAAGTATTGTTCCAGAGGTTGTCAAGTGATTTTGAAGATTGCGTTATATATCTTTATAATTAATTTCAGCATCAGGTCCATGCGTATCCGAGGAAATTGATTCTTCATCCATCGATGACAATGTTTCCTTACCGGTTCTTTCTTCGACAAGAGGGACAACAGCTTCGAAAGTCTTGCCTCCTTATCGATCAGAGACCAGCGAGACCCCAATTGCAAATCTTCGTGAGAATACTGTAATTGCCAATGCTTTTCATATTACTTTAACTTTAGCAACCAGTAGGCCATACCCGAACGTCCAAGGATTTGCTACGTTGCCCTCGAGTGGAGTTTGGCAGGAGGTCAATCAAAGTTCACGGAATAATTCTAAGGTCAATATTGAACACATCAGTCGCAATAACGTTGGCGCAATTTCCAAGGCTGGACTCGCAGATTTCCTTCGCCCGTATTTCCAGTTGTCACTTCCCAGTCTACCACGATTCGGTATTAAGCTCGCGAGTGCTCAGACTGCAGACGCATTCTTGATTCTAAAAGAGAAACCGCACGAGTCTACAGGGAAAATTACGAAATCTCCCTTCGACATTTCCCCATCGGGGCGAAGTTCTACGAGCGCAAAGTCTACTACGATTTCGTTGTTAGCCTCGACTGCACTGCCCGATGCTGATTTTGAAATATCGGGAAAATCCCTGGACTTGGTAAATCATTCTAGCGCTGAGCACACAAGTAGCGCAGAAGGAGACAGCAAGAGGAGACGTACCGATCAGGATTCGGGAATTGACACCAAATTTCCTAATTCCTCTTTTAATGTGGACGCGGTTAAATCTACAACGTTTGCACAAAAGAAGCCAACTACTGATTCCTATAACGGGGAAGTAAAGCCGTCATTGTTCGAACAGAACGTTTCCGAGGATTCCGAGGAACCCGAGGAGACCCATTTACCGTACTTATCAATCCTACCGATGAATTTCGAATCGACAACAGTCTCATCGGTTCCGGCAGTAGTCCAGATCAACACGACCTCCAGTTCAATGCCGACTGTATCTACTAGAATTATGCAAAGCGTGACTAGTGGGAAGCATTCGAATGGCGATAATGTTTTTTCGACCAAGACCGAATTCCAAGACGTGACGAGCAGCTCGAAGAGCGATCAATCAGCTGATTCTGTTGTCCCGGATAAACGTTGGTACTATGAGCAGATAAACCAGAGTAATGGCTACAATCCCACTGAAGTGCCAGCTGGTCCAACTACGCCAAAGAAGTTACCGTCGATGAATACGTGGACCACAGAATATTGGAGCACGGACATCATCAATGCGAGCAATCAACCGACTGATTATCAAGATCAAACGTCCCTTCGATCATCCCCTACGACGTCACGATCAACTTCCAGCAGCTCAAGCTCGACGGTTACAAATCCTTTGGACGTCAAGACAAAGGCGTATCCCTTTGATGAGACGGTAGACTGGAAAAATGATACTGACGTTATATTCCAGAAAAAGATAAAAAAATCAACGAAGAATTCTTTGGAAGCAACTAAGAAAATTGTCCTTGAGCAGGAAAATACAGAGGACGGTGGAACGGTATCGTGGGAAGGCAGCGGATCTCCGGATAAAATGAAAAATGGGAACAAATTGAAGAATCCATTCGAAGTTCATGACGATGCAGTAAATTCTGAACGAGAAGAAGAGGAAGAAGATGAAAATTATCTGTACGACGACGGACCTTCCGCAGTAACAAACTCCTATACTAGGATAACAGGCGGAATAAGGAAAAGTTTCGAAGGTGTCACTGAGTTTATGCACGAAAAGGATACAGAGAATGAGAATTATAAGGTCGAAGAAAAGACGCTGCTCATAGAGAAATTATTACATCAGGCGAAGAGCACGAAGAGCACCGACGATAAATTTGAAAACGCAAATAATCGGAGACTCGAGGAAACTACTGTTCCCCAGAGCAGAAGAATTAACGTCGACGTGTTTTCCCTTCGACCTCATTACGTTCTCGAGCGACCACCCGGTCTTAATTTTAGTTCAAATGGCGGCTCTGATGAAACTCAAATGCTACCTGTTTATGGCGCCGGAAACGAAACTGCGACATCAACCACTGATAAGGGAACAAGAAGTGGCGAAGATGGCCGGACGGATCATGATACCTTATCAAAAAATTCCGAATCAAAATCGACGAATCTTGACATATCGAACATTTGGGATTTGGTAAAGAGCGTGAAGATCGATTTGAACGCGAATGCCTTATCAAAATTTTTTGAAAATCACAACATAGGACAGTCGAACAAGAATAGAGAAAATAACGTTTCTCAGGATGAATTCCCACTCTTTCCCAACGCATTAAACGGCATGGGCGGATTCAAAATTGATTTTAATGGAAACCCAATTAGAGTCCAGATTAAGACAAGTCCACCGGATGATCCATCCGCACTCTCTGAATCAGCCAGACTCAACAGAAGGGACAGGAGTATGACGAATGACAATACCGGGTTCTCCAATTTCCTTGAACTAGTCTTAAGGGCCGATAAAAATCCAAAAAATTTCCAAAAATCGTCAAACTTATCAAGTAATTTTTCAAAAAACCCAAGTCTTGCAAATGACTCATTAACGCGAACTGCTGATCTCTATTTTAATATTCATAGCTATCCGCCGTTCAGTAGCAATGCCCATCTGAGACCAATCACGGAGCCTGAAAGCATTAAGTTGAATTCGTCAAAGAATAAATCCCTCCTCGAAAAGTTAATTGATCCAAAAAATGGGTCTGACGACTTCTACTACAGTATATTCGAAGGTATGATGAACAGTAGCCAAGTTATTGCTCTAAATAGAAAGAGATACCTTCTCTACCTGGTTTTACGGCAGCTGATCAACATGACGGAAGCGGATTTGAAACTTTACAATTCTGAGAGTTTCACGTCGAGCGGCTCATTGGCGAGAGACTCCTTGACCGATTTTCAAAAAAGGCTACATCAGGTTATCGGCCAATGGAAAAATCTAAAAAGTATAGTTTCGCAGAGATCCCTATTGAACGTGACGGACTCGAGTAATCGGAGTGTTGACGAGAATTCTCCGAGTCCTGTTGATCAAAACAAAATACCTACACTTTTTGTAAGGGCGAGTCTTGGCCTCGAGAAGAATTCGACGCATAAAAAAGCCTAAGGAGGAATCTTTACCGGCACTGATCGTCCCCTGTCATTTATAGAATAAGAAAGGCCTGTAATAATGTACTTACCTAGAGAGAATGTACAGGTAAAT
The DNA here is from genome assembly GCA_031762395.1 of Calameuta pygmaea. NCBI lineage: Eukaryota > Metazoa > Arthropoda > Insecta > Hymenoptera > Cephidae > Calameuta > Calameuta pygmaea. Next base: position 1,596,521 of record JASANN010000246.1, read on the forward strand.
GTAATTTCCCGATGCTAATTAATTATTAAGTATACCATGTGAAAGAATTAATTAAGCGTCTTAACGAATCGCAAAATGAGGTTTTTCAAATAATTATTCTTTCTTATCCTTTGCTACTGTTATTCCTTGGTGAATAATCCAGGAGCCTCAAGGATTGTCCACAATTATATGCGAATGAGTGAAGTCACCGGTGCGGAATCGTTTCCGCGATAAAGTCGCCGCACGGCCGAGGAAAGACGCTATGGATATTCTGCCAATGAATTTCAAGATATTCAAACTATTTGGATTGTGGTCGGAGGTCAGCCCAGGATATTCGGACCGTTGGATGTTTCTCCGCAGAGTCCTCGCCGTTGGACCAGTCTTTCACTTCACGATAACTCAGGCAATCGAACTGATCCTTAACGGAGGCGAAGTCGAGAGCCTCACGGAGCAATTGTTCCTTGCTACAACATTTCTCTCCATGTCTTGTAAAATAATCAATTTTTCTGTCCGACGCGCTGAAATATCGAGCCTCTTGAGCTGCTTTGAAGATGATCTTTTGAAATTCGAAAATTTAGCCGAAGAGAAAATACTTAAAAACTGTCGTACCAGGTGTAGGAAAATTTTCCTTACGATGATGTGTCTCTCCCAAGTGACGTGTTTGGCGTTGCTCGTAAAACCGTTTCTCGTCGCCAGGGACGACATGGCGCCTTTGCTTCCCTTCAAGACCTACCAACTGTACGATACGTCGAGCACGATTCCCTACGTCGCCTCCTACGTTATCCAGGCCTCTTCAGTAATTGCTTCCGTCTTTCTCAACGTTTCCTGCGACACGTTGGTTTACGGTTTCATTCTCGAAGCATCCGCTCAGCTGGACATCCTGTCGCTCAGGCTGACCGAACTCCTCCTCGGTCGGTCAAGTGGGAAAAGAGTCGCCGGAGCGAAGGACGCACCGACGGAGGCTCGACCTTCTCTTGGCTCCTGCGTAGAGCATCACGTTCTTATAAGAAACGTCGTTGGACAAATTGAGACGATCTTCGCCGGAGTTATCAGCATCCTGTTCGCCTCTAGTCTGAACACGCTGTGTACGACTGTATATCAGATGTCGAAGGTTCGTTAGGTCGAAGCACTCGACAATGCAATATTATAACCTTCCTACCTTCGTTTAATCAGCAAGATCTCCCGAGTGTCCAATTCTTTGCGCTTCAACTCTACCTGTCCTGCATGCTCGTTCAAACCTTCTTCTACTGCTTCTACGGGAATGAACTACAGTCCAAAGTAAGTAAATACATTTAATTCTCCCCTTATCGTTATTTCTTTCGGTTAATTTACACAAAAATTTAATATCTATCTTGGCCTTGCAGTATAATAAAATGCATTTGCTAACGGATACGGCTAAACGTTTGATGCATTGAATTTACATAAATTTCACATTTGATTCGCAGCAGTGATCACATAAATATTCATGAATCTATAATACCGGAGGCAATGCCGGATGGTTCTTATGATCCATCCTTTGCCTCCTCCGTCCAATGATCTGTCCGTTTGCTACGTGCTGATCGAGCTCGATCACTTGACCCTCGAATACTTCATTATTCGTTTCCATATGAAAGTCTTACCAAAAGACTTCCTTAAGCCTGTCAATAATGATCAATCAGAGAAGAGTGATAATCCTATAACTTTGCATAACGAGACGAATAATTATTTTTGCAATTAATTTTGGAATTAACCAATGCAGCCTGTATTATTGTCGTGCGTCAATATCGATTTCATCGATGAAAATAATTAGACGTAATCATCGGATCCTGCCTTATGCCAACAGAGCAGAACCATAGGTGACACAGTGTACAAGAACGACTGGATTGAATGTTCTCCGAAGGAAATAAAAAGTCTAAAGTTCGTAATCCTCATGAGTCAACGGGAACTCAACGTTTCCTGTAACGGAATCTTCATTCTGTCTCTTAGTACATTTATGTGGGTAAGTGTCGACCTTCAAGTGTGATACAGCTTATTTTAAAAACGCTAGAAAAATCTAACGATATCTTTGCAGATAATAAAGACGTCTTATTCAGCCTTTAATCTTCTCGAACAAATATCGAATTGAACTTTGCGATCACGTGGAACGCAGCTAGAAGGTATTTGATCCTTAAAAATTAATCTCTCGTTCGATCCGATAGGATGTTCTCGGTCCGGTTATGTTCGGCAAGAAGACGCGCTAGAGTCATTTCTCATGCGTAAACGACCGTTTTGCCTTCCAGCAGGTCATCGATGAAATTGGCCCACTTCTTTTTCCAAAGTGTCAGCGCTCTCGCTCTCTCGGTGTAGTCCATGGCGCTGAAGACAATGGAATTGAGCGCGAGCTGCTTCAACGACCTCAGATCAGCATTCGCCGACATTATTCCCATGAAAGCTTCGTAAAAGTCGTAGCTCAGAGCTCTGGCGCTCCATGTGCCAGGATCGTCGTTCGAGACAACCACAGGAAAATTCTCAGCGAAGAGCGCGCTGGCAGGATGATCTCGCAAATCCGCCACCAGTCTCAGTACTTGATTGGAGATGGGATTAACTTCGATAGCGATTTTTCTTTCTTTCACAATTTCCAAAACCTTCGGATGCTTCGTTAAGGCAAATCTGAATTGAAAAAATTCATGTAAATTCATTTAAAATCTCAACGTCAACGATCGATGAATTGCATTATAAATTAATCACTCTATTTGCATATCGAGTATCTATAAGTAATAGCGGGAGTAAGATTTACTTCGTGAAATCAATTTTTTAATAATCGTACTCTCGAGCCACGTCACGACTACAATCAGATAAATTGTATCTGATCTGTAAGATCTATCGAGATTCTCATATTAAAACATTTGAAATGTGATTTTTCATAGAGATAAAAGATAAGGCAAATGAGATGGACAAAGTGGATGTACTTATCGAGTCGAGCCGATCTTACCCATGGCCGATCCTCTTGGTCTTCAGCAAAACGGCGTCGAGTAAATTGTTATCGGTCGACGTTCCATACCAATTCGTCTCTCCGGCATGGAAAAAGAAGTTGATGTCCGAATGGAAAGTTCGCAATTTGTCCGCGAAATAGGAGAGAGGGCGTCCCGCGTCTTCTTCGCCAACGAGATCGAATCCGATTACGAAGCCTGGATAATTCCTCAAGGCTTCCTTCAAGATTCTCTCGTATTCCTCGAACTCAGTGAGACTGACGAATCTCGGCGGAGCGTAGATCACTTTGAACCCAATGAAATCCGGATGATCAGCGACGAACCTTTAAATATCAGTAGAACATCGATTCAGTATCGTTTGCCTCCTCTTGCTGCTTATTGTTTATGGCCAAGAAGCAAATAGGCCTCGGCTGACTTTACCTATCAGCAATTTCCTTATAGAGCCTAACCGTCTCCAAGGGCCCGTACTCCGTGCCGTTCAGCTCGTACAAATGTGGCAACGTTGTCCTCAACTCCATATAGAAGACGTTGTCGTCGTACAACTCCTGCAGTCCCTGATAGACGTAATCGAAGAATATCGGCCTGTAGGTCAGCAGAGGAGCATTCGTAGCGAAGATGCTCTGGAACTTGAACCAGGCGACGCTGCTGTTCGCGTAGACGTCCTCGGGGTTATCGACTTTCATTGAAATCTGCCGATTAATGCGTCGGTCAATCTCCTCGACGTGGCTCGTCTTCGCCCTCAGCGCGCTCAGCAGCTCCCAATCGCAATGGTCGTTCGGGCTGTCAAAGAACCGGAAGGACAGGCTGCCATTGATCTCGCAAACATAGAGATTATCACGGTAGGTGATATTCTTCAATAAGTAATCCTCGGACGTCATGCCAGTGTCGTGGCAGTGAAGGACGCCGCCTTTCGGCATCTTTTCTATTATCTTGAAGACCTCGGACTCCGTTATATTTTCTACGAGATTCATGAAATTTCTCGCAGGCAGGAACGTCGTCAACTCGGCGAAAGCTGCAAAGTAATTTTTTTTTTTTTTTTTTTTACTGACTAAACGTGCGTTTGTGCTTGTCACGCTTAGACTGCATATTTGAAAATACTTTTGAGTGCAACATAATTTACGCAAGTTTCGAGCGCGATTGTGCAGGAATTTTGTAATTTGTTGTTTACGACCTCGTGTTGCGCAATGATTCTTCCACGTCGTAGTACATTGACTTACAATTTTTTGTTTCTCATTACTAGGAATTCTATTAGAATGAGCTAATAGAAGCTGAATTCAAAAGTACAAAGAGCAACCGTCATTTAAGATGCGTGATTACGATTAGTTTTTTCCATTCGCTAGGAGCGAAAATAGCAAAGGACGCCTAACGAGTGCTAAGGAGGATCATTAATCACGGGAAGACTGAGTGTTTCGACACTTGAATGATAAAATGAATGACGTAATGACGGTTCTACAATAGACAACAGATGCCTACAATGGCCATATTGAGTACCTACTCGCGACATAAATGGCGTCCCGGGCGAAGGGAATAGACGGGAACCCTCTGGGCTGACTTGCTTCTAGGTTGCCGGCTGCCCCCACTCTCGCTTCGCCTCTGTTCCCCAAACTTCCCTCCGGGACACCGTTAATGACGCTCAGTGTCAGTTCACAACTATGAAATCTTCAAATGTTACGAGATATCGATAACTGATTTTCCTTGTTGGGTGACGACCCATGTAACCAGGCAAAGACAAACTTTAAGGCAGTTCATCAAGATTCGTTTCCCTTTGTATATATTTTTTCCAACTAAAATTAAAAGAAAAAGACTGGATGTCCAGTAACGCTGCCAACCAACAGAATAGTAACTGGACAGTAACGCTTATAATATTTAGAACTAGGGTGAATCATTGCAACTCTACTAACATACTCTTATCGAAATAACAACGATTGCGCAAGTTAATACTGAGAAAAGATATGGAAACAATGAAGCAAAAATAGACTAAAAATTATAATACACGAAAGGGACAAAGTTGACAAACCTTCATTGATCTCCTTCCGTTTAGCACTCATCAATATATCGTTAGCGGCACGTTCACCAATTTCGAAACTGAGACTCCCGCCAAGGTTAGTGCGCTGCTCCTCCGCAAGAAGCAACCCCCGAAGCTCCCAATAGGCGATCGGCTGAGCAGCAGCCGTGAAGAACATCCAGAGAAACAATATTTCAATGGAGAGAACCTTCATTTTTCGTTCGTGCAATGACTATTCGATTACTACATATGTATATCAGCGAAGAGGAGGTCAAATGGAAGCTGAAATCGGCATGCAAGACGCACGAGTGTCCGCACTGGTCCGCACTTGTCCGCACTGGTTCGCACACGACTGCTAGAATAAAACTGAATGGAACTGTGTGATACCTCGCGACTGTTTGAGTTTCTCCCGCTGTCTCATTCAGGCAGCCCCATCTTTTGCTTTCTTTGGGTGACTCAAAACTCCCGAGGAGACGTCCTTAGCTAGCAGGCTAATGCCTATAACTGCCCACAAGATAATCTCCTTCTCGTCACTGTAATCAGATAAGGATAAGAAGCGAAGAGGAATTACTTTCTTATTTTTTTCAGGGGCAGGGCCAATCGAGGCTTCCGAGGCCAGTTTACAAATGGCACAATTAAAGGCCCAAATCGTATTTCTATGGACAGCAGCGTCCCCCGTCCAACCGAGACTGAACTTACCTGCTATTTTGCCTGACACTAACAGAATCAATAAAAGGATTGAACGTGCAAAATAACGTTAAGATTTATTCCGTAAAGTTCTTTACATAATTTACTTTGACTTATAAATCACTCATGGAACACGTAACAGGGACATTTTTTGAGGAATGGCTAAGCCAAACGAGAAAAAAAAATAAATTTAATTGATCGTCAATCTTGTATTTAATGGTAAAAAATTTCATGGAATGTTTTGTATAACAAAAAATTCCTCCAATTTATAATTAAGACAATTATTGTTCCCCGATACATATATTCATTGGAAAAATAATGTTCCTGCCTATCCTTTGTCGTTAGTGCGAGGCTGCCAAAGATCCTCTTATGTTAAAAGCAACAGAGATAATTTTTGTGGTAATCAATCCTCTAAAGGAAACACGTGTTACTCTTGTACTCTCGAAATCGCTAGATTTTATAAAACAGCCAACGACCTAAAGGCTAATGAACATTTAAAATTGGACAGCCGGTGTCTATCACTCAGAAAGCGTGACTACTTGATTCAATTAAATCCGGAAATGAGGAAATTTGAAAGGACATCGAATAAGCCGACAAGCAAGTATGGAATAAATAATAATTGTCTATCTGGTGGATTAACGGGTGTCGCAGCGTTTAATCCTGACGAAATTAAATATCGATACATTGTTTCTTAAGGTTAATCGCAATCGAGTTATTGATTGACAGTATCTCGAAATATTCTAAACTCTCTTTCCGGTTTATCCCAGCCCAATTCAAGTAAGGGTAATAAGATATGGAATTATTTCAGGGAAATAATAACTGTTTCGAGAAGCAATTCACTCTTCTCAGCAGTGTTGCGTTGATTTCCTATCTGCATCGCCGCAATCGAATCAACATTTTTATTCTTTCGTTCGTTCTTGCGTGCACTTGAGAAAGAAATGAAAAAAAAAAAGAAAGAAAGTTCGCTTGACAGAGAATCCTCGTAGGCCTCGTATGGGGATTTACCGTGTAACTTTGTGACTGCGCAAAGTGAAAATATAAAAGCACAACGCTAGGCGCGCTCTACGAATGAATGCGTTAGAATAATTGAGTGACCCAGGCACATTGTACGCTTCGTGTGTCTACTGATAAGCTGACCATTTCGGAATTCAATGATTTCATCGATCAGAGTCAATGGGTGACGCGTTATGTTTTCTTATTTGTACCATCGGTATAGTTACAATATTGCTCATTCTGGTATCGCCTTGTTCCTTTATTATTAGAAACATCCTTTCAAACAGGATATCTCGACTAATTGAAGTTATTAATTGGCTCTGACCCTTCGGCGACGTCGACATTTAATTTGGAAATCAGACTGTAAAATGACTCGCAAGTTGGATCCTTAGCATCCAAAGGACTTAAGAAATTATTCGATTGCCAGAGATATATGTGAAAGAGTATCTTTCTTCTGAATAAATCGTCGAATGACAAATCGTTACCGTATAACCGATACAAGATTTGTCAGCCCAATCAGATCAATGGTCCTCACTAAATCTATTGTACGATAAACTATAAATATCTCTTAACTGTAATATAATGTGTCTACTATCGCCGCAAAATGTCCAGTCTTGTTACTGTCAAAATTAATAACTTTGGGGAAAAGAACTGGAATTTCTGCGACTGTAATTTCTGTATAGTTATTGTATACAGAAACACGTTGAATCTTCCTTGCGGCTCGTTGCGTCAAACGCAACTAATTTATGGACAATTGCAAAATATGCTCTGTATTTAGTAATAAATACATTTGACACCTTAGTCGTTACAACTCCCCGAGGATCTATAAGAATCATTGAATACTTTTAAACTTTCCAAATCACATTAATCTTATTTTCTGATTAGGATTCCCATGAGTATCCAAGTTTCCGGAATAAATGTAGGCTTACTTTGCGTTTTCGAAAAAGATTATTATACTTCATAAATACTTTTGTGACGACTTTCTTAAGAATTTCCGAAAGATTTCAAACTATAGTTTAAAAAAAAAAATTATCTTTCAAGCAGTTTATGAGAAATGTGAAATTGCGAGATTCTCAGCCCAACAGCTGAAGTTAGCGTCCTCACTTGATGCTTATGATAAAACCATATCAGGTGGTACGTGTGGGCTGATTAACCAAGCATTTATATGTATATTTGTTCCTTTGACGAATAATCATTTATCCCGAGAACTTTATCGTGCTATAGGGTTTCTACCGCCATCGTTCCTTGATAGAGATGCAGAGCACATCATTTCACTCCAGAGTTCAAAGGTCCAAAGCAACGTTCAAAGATTGATGGAACCTCTGAAGACGAAGCGGGTTGAAGATGTAGAATGTTGTCGCATCTACTAAGAGACCTTGAGTGCTCTGTCTGCGTGTACCAAGGTCAAGGATCCCACTAATGATACCAGAGTGCGATCCAGCCACGTTATGGGATTCGGATACAGCAAACCTCCCTCGTAGAAACCAAGATGGCCTCCATGCGCCAATTCGACGTAGAGCGCGTTAGAATGGCTGGCTGTAATGACAAATAGAAAATTGACGTATTCACTCGAGAGCGTCGAGAAGCGAAAGCCAGAGAACGACGCACGCAGACTCACATGCGAAATCTTTTATTGGTCGTAGAAGCTGCTCAGGAACAATCGGGTCATCGAGAGCGTTGATGAATACCATAGGAGTGCTAATATTCTCCAGATAGAACTCGCAGCTGCTCCACTTGTAAAGTTCTTTTACAGACCTAAAATTGTGTACCTGTAAAAGAGAAAAAAAAAAAGAAAGGAACGGCCAATAAGTATATAGAGCACGAGCTGCAAGAAAGAGAGCTAAGGATCAGCAATTTGAAGTCTCTTTTCCAGTACCTTTCGCGTATAAGCTTCGTCCAACTCTGGGAGAGTCGCCGCAGAGATGATGTCGCGTTCGTTCAGGCTGTACCTCTGCTTCACGTCCTCCGACAAAAGGACGCTCTTCTGTTTGAGGATTATGTTCTTCACGGACTCGGTCATAACGTAGAGGTAGAAGCGCCTGAAGTTCTGCCAGTTCAATAGGAACTTTGTACCCCTATTCGAGGAAGACCATACAAAATTTCATTATAGACATCAACAAACGAAATAGATCATTTTGACTGATTGTGAAAACATAAAAGACTCTTTTTAATAAGTTACCTACTCGATAGCGTTGTAGCCTTGACAAACAGAGATCCCACCAATAATATTCCCTAACTTATTCGAGCCTCTCTCGCCCATATACTTGGTTACTAGATTTCCTCCCAGACTGAATCCGATGCAGACTATCCTTGTGTTGGGATGCTTGTCCACGAGACTTTGAAGCATCGCGTGGTAATCGTCGGTGTGGCCTGTTAAAGAGCAACAAGGTCAATAAAAGACAATGAACGATGCTGGCAGCTCGGTAAGGAGACAATTACCGTAGGTGAATATCCGGGGCGCAGAGACCTGGACACTCGACAGGGCTCCGATGTGATTAAGTACAGCACACCTGTACCCGTGACACTGGACGAAATGGACGAACGTTCTGATGTAAACGCTCTCCGAGCTATTCCCGATCCCAGGGCAGATCGCGATCGTTATGTCATCTGAAATTAAACCAGATCATTTTTCGTTGATTATCAATAAATCGCTAAAGACGCTTATCGCATCGTTGGAAGGAATTTCTTAGGTTCTTAAGAAGGGAGCTGCAATCGCAGCGAAATTACTCACCTTCGTGGCCGTTTGTGAGTGGTTGGTAGAGGTCATAGGTCAGAGTGGAATCGTCAGTCAGAGTAATGTACACTCTTTCTCCAATTGGCCATGGACACCGTACTCGTCCTATAATACTGTGAACTATTGTCTGGACGTGTCCACTGAAACCCCATAGCCGCGTTGGTTTGTACCTGTTGCATCAACAGACGGAACAAAGGATCTTATTGTTAGGTCGCACCAGAGCTGCAACTAGCAAATCAAAAAGGACACCAATTTTGGAATAGCCTCCTCGTTACTCCGAAATTTAAGGCAGAGCTTCGTATTTTAAAATGGCATCCCCATGAAATCTGATCCTTAGTATTAGTCAAACGCGGAAGACTTCCGGTGCCGATCCATTGGACCGGGACCTCCGTAAGGTCCAAATTTACATTATTTTCCACTTCCCGCTGGGTGTTTTTTTATTGCAGCCAAACAAAGTTTTTACCAGGCACCGTTTCTTCCAGTCTAATTCAGGAATCGATTGTTCATCAATTGCTGCAGCTTGCAGCAGATTTAATCTTGTTCGTGGGCCCAATGTCTTTAGAGAAAATGAATAAGAATTGAGGCTTGACTGGGCCAGGGTGATTCAACCAACGTAACAAATTTTCTTCACCGTGACTCGAGCATTCGTGCAGGCGCCAACTCTATTTGAACAACGTCCCAGTTCGAATTGAAAGAGGAACGCTGTAAGTCACTGGACGCCTGAATCACAGTTACTTAATCTTTAATCACAAAAAGTCCTGAACTACGCGTCAAGGTCTAGGTCGACTGGTTCGCCCGTTTCGCCTGTTTCGACCGTTACTGTCGCAATCGATCCTTCAACTTGCCCTCTGGGTAAAAACTACATAACTGGATATTCTCTAAATAGCAGGTACACGGGTGCACGTATAATATTTATCAGCCTTGGCTCTCGCCAATTCGACTAATACTTTGGATCAGATTAAAACGAGGAATGCTTGCATCAGTAATACTGATCTAACAATAAGTATAATGCAGAAACGCCTGAGTTTGCGCAGCCATTCGGAATCAATGGACGACGAAATTACTTAGCATGCAAATAAAAGTTATTACAACGAGTTTGCTGGGATCGGCGACTAAGTCGTCACGCAATTACGCAATTACGCAATCACGCTAGAACTTCTTCGAGGAAGCTGCTCGCAGAATCAACTGAAGCAGCAGAACTTCTGTCTAAAGTCTATGTCGAAAAGTCATAAGTTAATTGTAAATCCGCGAGGAGCTCGATTCCTGGCACGGTGCGTGTCCTGCAGATCCCAGGGACGAGTCAATTATTCAGAATTGCCAAATACTTTATGAGGCTGGGAATTTTGATAAAATACGTAAACTTCTACGAATGGGCACCGTTCGCTTGGATCTTTAAGTGGGACAATTGCAAAGTTGATTATTGCCTTGTAAGCTATCCGGTCGATGACGTTTCAGTGTCGAAAGGAGTCGTTGATCGTCGCCTCCTGACCAACCAAATGCCAGTAATTTCGGGCGTTCGTTCCTTTCAAAACTAATAAGTAGATTTGCAACGGTCTCAGATTAGTTCCTCGGTGAGTCAGAAGAGCTCCCAGGTCACCGTCTATCTCTCTCTCTCTCTCTCTCTCTCTCTCTCTCTCTCTCTCTCTCTCTCTCTCTCTCGCGCGC
>JASANN010000246.1:1607631-1655214 GCA_031762395.1 Calameuta pygmaea
TCTCTCTCTCTCTCTCTCTCTCTCTCTCTCTCTCTCTCTCTCTCTCTCTCTCTCTCTCTCTCTCTCTCTTTCTCTCCATCACCTTGCAGGCTGATTTTACGTCCTTCACGTGATCGATCGATATCAGTTAATGTTCCATCGATCGGAATAAGCGCAGTTATAACGTGTGGCAATGTGACACTAGGATTTTCTACTTGGTACGAACCAATCGATAAATCACATTAAAGAGTCATACGAGCTGCTGGTACCGACCCTCGTGAATTTCAAAATATTCGTGCGAAATCCCGGATCAAAAACCATGAGAATCCGCCTTTGACGTAAAAACAAAACGCGAGAAATATTGTAGGTGCGGCGGCTCCTTCGTTTGGGTCACTTGGGTCACTTGCTGAGGATCTATTGCTGCTTTTTAGGAGTCACGTCAATAATATTGAACACGTGCAAAACTACGTCTTTTCCCATAAAGTTCTGCATCCCTCTAATCTTATTAGAGTAACACGACTGTTTAAACCAGTTCTAATGCCCTTCGGCTATACATGCTTACATCTGTTAATTTGTTAATTGCGCGTGTGCGCGCGCGCGCGAGACTGGAAGAAGTCAAATGATAATTATGTCGATAAAAAGTTCTTAAAAAAATTATCGAAATTAACCTAATTCATCCGATTCTCGGTACTCAAAAGCTTCTTATGTTTTGCTTAAAGATCTAATAATTTTTTTTTTATCAAGATTCTTTGGCCGCATCCTGCCAACTTAAGGCTACTCATAGCCTTCGCGATAAATGATCTAATGCGAGTTAATCGAGCTCAGTGACATCATCGCTTCAATTTTAAATGAGAAGCAATACATATTGCAATTTTTTTTTTCTATCGATATACCATATCCATATCTTTCAGTGATAAGTGCGATTAATATGTCACGTAAGACGATTGATTTTCAACATCCTTTTCTTCGAGAAGATAGACTTAGAAATATTTTGAGACTCTGGAGGAATTTTTTTTAGTTTCATTTAACATTCAGTATTTCAATGGCGATGGGCTTTTGCACGATCCGATATTCTAAAAAAAAAAACACTAGGCTGTCTTTTGCATGCACTGCAAACCCAAGACTCGTAACTATTGACATTTTAGTTTTAACAGTCAGTGTATGTAGCTGATTGATCTCGAGGTGGGAACGAATGTGTAGACGACTGACGCGTTGAGTCATCCGCCATTTGCGCCACTTGTGCTACAATCGCAACCAATCCGAACTTTCTTGCTCAAACGTATCGTAAACGTATTGATGGAGTTTTCCAATTTTACAATATTTATTCATTCGAACGTAGCATTTTATTCTATCATACAAAGAACAGCGCAGCTTGGCCCAAATCAAAATCTACGTTGGCCCCGTCGGTCAAGTAGAGGCCAGAAAAAGGGGAAACCTCATCAAGAATTCTCTCGTTCCGTTAGCCTAACAAATTTAGCTAATTGAATTCCCGACTGTTTTCGCTATCAGCCGCATGACCTTATTCACAAAATTAGTTAGTGTATTTATACGACACGGATGATCTATCGAAACATCCAAAAGTCTGAAAAATATTCCTCTGAGCGTCGTCTTGCGTTCGTCCGCACATATGGATAATAATTTCAAAAAATGAACAAGAACTTTGAAACTTTTACCGAATAACGGGAAGACGAGGCAGACGCCTGTCTCGAATAAAAATTGCCCAAGGCCAAGTCTCTCGCTGTTTTACTCTCGGGAGATTCGAATAATTTGGCTTTCGGTTCTCCTGCTCTTCTTCTACACCCGCCGAGGAAAGATGGCCGATCGTCTGGTGAAAAGCGCACGTGGTCTTAAGTTTGACGCTTTTAAAAAAATCCAGACCCAGGAGGATCCATCGAACGTGTCTGAACATATTATAATATAAGTTCTCAGTGTACGTTTTAATATCTGAAAATTCACTGGTCAACTTCGTGCAGCACAGTTATCAGAAGTGTCAGAAGAATATTTTGCAAAAGTAATCAACTTTAAGGAGGCATCAGCCGGCATGTCAGCCCCTGTAGATAATTCATTACAAAAATATTTCCTATCTAAGGTATTCTTTTTTAGACAAATGGAGAGAGATTAATCAATTTTTAATTTTTGCATCGCATATTGCTTAAAAATAGTGTAGTAAAAAATTAATTTAAAAATTCCAAGATTTTTTTTTTTTAATTAAAAAATCATCCTAGTCATATTCGAGGTAAAAGGAACGTCTCTCAAAGGTTTCATGCACTTTCACCACCTGGAAGCTGAGATATCTCAAAAAAGGACATAGCTGTTTTAACATACACAGTATATCTATATAATGGAATTTTGACTACTTTAATTCCGTATATATCTGTAAGTCGACGGTGAATAATATTGAAATTTCGCTGAAAGATGTGTTACGTCATACTGAATGACATTTTCATAGCAAATATTAATCCTTAATTTTTATTAACGCAGAACCTACCTTAATATCAAATGAAATGATATAATAAAACCGAAAAGACAATTGAATCTCTGCAGAATGCGCCGACGAATCAAAATGTTTTCAAATGAAACGTCACCACTGCAAATTCCACTAGGGGTGCATTAAGAAACTTCATTTTAGTTAAATCTGGCACGTTCCATCTCTCTTTAATCAGCGTTATTACAAGAAAAAAATAGAACGATACCAGAATGAGATTTCTAAACGTACCCAAGAAAACTGAAATTGCTTATGCTAGACTGTTTAGAGTATTTAGCACATCGGTGACTGCCGTAATGAAATACAATCAGTAGAAAAAAAGGTGCATCGACAGGTACACACTGCTCTCAGGTTATATCAAATATACTTTCAAAGCTGCACAAAAATCTTGCGATCGTTTCCAGTGCGTCCCCTGGACACAATTGAAAACTTGCCTTGCACGCTACTCGACTGTTTTCTCTACAGATGATAAATAGACTTTTCATTAACCTATTTTTAATTTCACTGATGCAGCTTGCTTGCCAGAAATTCTTAATCGCTTATGTTCCGCACAGAAGCTATTCGAATGCTCAGAGTCCCTCACTAAAATCGTTAAATTTCTTCATGAAATTAAGCACAGAATTTCCAATGCTGCCTTAGCTCGGTCGATGCACAAACGTACTAGGTATAGCAAAATAATGAAACGTTAGGCGATAACATTTGTAGAACTTACGGTTCGGCTATAACGGGTGAAATCTTAAGGATTGTCGTGAGGAAAGCTTCATCCTGACAAAGCACAACCGGCTTCTTGGGCGCACTGTTAACATTCAGAATTCTGAAGAGGATGCAGAGGATAACAGCAAAGACGGCTAGCAGTGCCGTCGACATTTTCTCATCTAGTTCCAAAAGCGGTCCTCTTCGGTCCAATATTTTTGAGGAATTTGAGCACAGCTGGAACTCTCACGACAAACGACGATTGGCTATTCCCCAGGAACGATCATGTAAATTCTTTCCCTGTGTTCCGAGAGTATCGCGAGCCGTTGCCCAGTACAGTCGAAAGATTCAATCTCAGTACGAGGGAGACACGTTTCGCTGGCTTATTCCTTTCTCCTGCGATCTATTATTCACCGGAACACCACGACATACGGCACCAACTGTCAAACCTCTAGATTCTTTCTTTTTCCTGTTCTCGACATCAGTCCGCACAAAGTTAGTTCGTCTATCCAGTTGCTGTTACACTGGCTGCGTGACCAGGTCTGGTATGGACACCCAGCCACGAAACGTTCAGAGGTATTTCTTGTTTCTAAGGCCGGCACAACCGGCACTCGTAAACCGATGCGACTCTAACGGCTGCTAGCGACCTGGAGTCAGTTGAGTACAGTTGAGTAGACAGCAGAGGCCGTGTAGTTACGCAGCCGCAACGGGGCCAGTTCGAAGTCTACCTTATCATGCGGGCCAGGAGACGCCATCCGTCCGAACCACAAAGCCATCGAGACACACTTTAGTTTCTATTTCATTTCGAGTGCAAAGAAATCCAGAAAATATATGAGAAACGCAACTAGGTTTGTATTTACGCATGCTTCAACAGCTGCACAGGTTCTGGATATGAGAAGCTGTCGACTGCTGTCAACTGATGGAATCAGAAATTAACTCTCGAGTGGCACCAAAATGACAGGATCTTATTACTGGAAATAATATTAAAATAACGAAGGTACGCGTCAATGTAACGAGATGTTGGTTAAGAGGATCAGTCCTCGTTAATTCTGCATCTCAAAGGAACTGTGTGACGTTTGAATCGTCTCTGAGGACTCGTATGCTAGTTCCAGCATATCCTCCAATGCCTGATCTTCCCACTAGCCGTTAGACACAAAGTTCCATAAGGCTGGTTCTTTTTATTAGTATCTCCAAGGTGCGAGAATTATAATTAAATATGTATATGGAAATTTTGAAGAGCATTCTTAGTGGAATTGTGAGAAAATTTTTGAGAAATGAGAGCGAGACCTTCCAATCTGACCCTGAATCCACAGACACGACCTTACCTTGCGTCACATATCATTCAGGGACGGTTTCATGCGCTTAGAACAAGGACTGATCTTTTTTTTTCTTTCTTTCGTATTTCTCATTTGCATCTCGTGAATTTTTGACACGGGCCGAACGAGCTATTGCTCTGAATTTTCAATTATTCGAATTACGATTTCACTCGGCTCAGATCTCAAATACAATCGATGTATCATTTTGAACTATATGTCTTTATTGATGTAATAAAACACTTAGCAACGGCTATTAGAAGGGCGTATCATAGGCTCGCGTATGAAACATACAAATGGTGCACAAGCGCTGCCATGAAGTTTTAATAAGTTATCTTTAATTCTTAAGGCAATTTCGTGTTGACGCATAGAGGATAAACCTGACTAGGATGTGAGTAGAGCACAGACGTGCTTATTTTCCAGTACATCAATCATCAGCTTCTCGAAACTCTAATACGTATCTTATATTCTATTACGTACATGTTCGTCAAGAATCCAAGATTTCTATGTTCGATTAAGTTAAATTGAAAAGAATAATCCGAGGATTTCCGTAAACATTCATTTTCTTCAATTTACATGTTAACAGAACATTGAGAGCTTTGCTTCAATACTTGGATACTATCTGAGCAATCGCGAAGTTCTTTGTCGTCTATTTGTACTTATTTCGTATAAATGTATCGATAACGAGATATAAAATTCACTATACTGTGCAAACAGAACGTAAGACTTGACATTCTCCGGAAACGTGGAAGCAGAACGTCATGGGAGGCCAAGGGAAGAGTAAGAAAAAAAATGCCAGTACGACAAAGGGAAATGGAAAGAATGGCAAATCGGGTAAAGGAGGAAATGGAGGAAAAGGTGGAAAGAGTGGAAAAGGATCGAAGAAGACGTCAAGGGGTTCAAAGAGAAGTGGAGGCAAGGCCAGATTCGCCATGGATATTTTTAACGAAGAAGTCATGGAAAACGCTTACTATACTTGTCACAACATCATGGATGTTCTTAAATGTCGCGGATTTCCTTGGGCCGAGGCACAAAAGAAAAAGAAGAAAGGCAAAAAAAATTGAGCACATCCTCCCTCTTTCGAGAAGTCTGTCGCAATGGCTACATTATTTTTCCTAGAAACTAAATGAATATTGTATTAATTTAGTCCATGGCAAAATAAAAATCTCTCGATTTGGTGTAGTAAAACTTTTTCGCGAACATCACCGACGTCCTATAACTAGACCCTACCGAGTGGTTCAATCCTCCTCCGGCACTTTTTTCCTGAAGAGCCTACCTAATTCCTTATAATACTGATTACTCTCGAACTGCGTGTGTGGGATCATGAATGGTCCGTTATAAATACAATGAATAGTTACCGTGTCGATATACGTCATTGCTGACAGTAACTGCAAAAAAAATAATTCATTATTCATCATGCACTTTTAGCACACATTGTCGACAGGGGAAACTAATTGTCTTACTTTTGGCGTGAGCAAAAAATACTGAGAACTATTGGGTCTTCCGGTGATCTTGAAGATCAAGTCCAAGATTCTTCTTTCATTGATGCCATCCATACCCTGAAAAAGAAAAGTGATTCTTGGACTATCTGACGAAAGACGGATGGAAGAAACACACATTTATAGTTAACAAAGAACCAAGAGATTAAATCCTAAAATAATTGACCTGATTGATCTCATCGACGCATCGAAAGGGGACCCTGGACAGCTCCTGTAATGCTATCATATAGACCGCAGTCGTGACAGCCCTTTCACCACCACTCTGACGGTTCCTGGTTAGTTCCTGAAGTTCATCAGCATCCCGAAACTTGACTTTGATCTTGAGGCCGTACTGAGCAAAGTCCATCTGTTGTTACGCAAGAAGATTAACAATTCTAGATGTAATCCCTTTTAACGCGCAAAACTATAAGTAGACGATTGATTTACAGGATTTTCATCGTGGACGAGCGAGACCTCCCCTGCACAACTCATCAAGCTAAAATACGAGCTGAAGTTGTGGTTAATTCGCTCGATCAGATTCCCCAGTGGTGACAGCCATTTTTCACGAATATTTTCAGTGACCTGCACATTCTTTTCGAGTTCCGACGTTTTTGCGGCTATCTCTTCCGTCAAGTTCTTCACGTCCGCTTTTACTCTTTCGAATGTCTGTAACACCTATATTCAAGCAAGTCAAAATAATTCCTTAAACATTTCATCAAATCGAAATGCATATAGTTGCATTACGCTAGTATCGGTTTCTCTGGCACTTACACTCTCGCCGTCCACGTTATTCGCCAGACAATATACTTTTCCTTGTGCTATTCTCAGCTCTTCATTTATTTCATCTATAGTGGCTGGCAGATTTGCAAAAGTATTATTTATCTGACGGAATTCTGCGTCCTGCGGTCCAACACCATTGGTGGTCTCGAGCGCAGCCTCGAGGAATCTTTTCGTTTCGTCTCTCAGTGGCTTCAGTTCCTTGTCCAGTGCCTCAAATTCCCGTTTTACAGCTTGACATTTATTTCTTAATTCTGAAGCGAGTTCCTCCTTCACTAATTCAGTTCTTCTGTGCATATTAATTTCCAAACTGAATTGTTTGCATAGTGTAACGCACTTGAACAATTCCTCGAGCAATACATTATGCTGATTATACATTTTGATTTGCTTTTTGAGTACGGCCTGTACATTGACAAACAAAAAGAGTCCAGATAGATGTTCGATAAACCGATAATAAATATGGATCAAATGGTGGAATACAAACTCCATCTCGGGACACAAAATATAACATACGCGAACTTCAACGTCGTGAGATTCCTTTACATCCCCGACTGCCTTCCTTTCGCTTTGCAATTGCGATACTTTTTGCTCGGCCAACAGAATTCTCGAATTGAGAGATCGAATTTTATTGAGGTCGCTCTGGTGCTCTGCATTCGCTCTGCGATATGATTCGGTCTTTCTGTCGGCATCGCGAAGAGCTTCCTCGATTTGCTTGATATCTCTCAAGGTGTACTCTCTTTTCTCTTGCAACACTTTCAGCCTGCAAAATGGAAAAGACAGGATCAACGTTTTAGAAGTTGAAAATAATATTGTCATCGATCGCCGTACCTCTCGGCAGCTGTTTTTAATTTCTCGTTGTCTAAAATAACAGAAAGCGTTCCGTTGCCACGAACTCGAAATATTTTGACTGATTTCTCGTTGGTATACCTGGACCAGGATACGGAGTACGTATTATTTTCTGAAACAGAAAATCGACTGAATAATTGGGAATAAAGTAAATACTAAGTGACCCGTGTAGAAAAAATAAATCTTACTGCTGTAGAAAAAGCTTAATTTTTTAGGAATGTTATCAACATTCTGATCGACAGCATCATTTCCGACCGGAATATTGTTAATCCTGTACATGTTAATTAAATAATTGTTAACGGCTATAGGTGCTTCAATTAGTGAGGCCAGATAGTGTTCGAAACCGTATTGCTTTATATTCTCAAGAGGTATATTAGGCCTTGTCGAGATGTGGTTATTGGAATCGGAATACACCGCGTTCACTTGCAGGTTTAGCTGTTGCTTCGTGTACAAAATCAGTTCCTTCATATCCTGCTTGTCTTCGCAAACAAAAGCGATCAAATCGCGGTTAGCTATCAGACTCTCAAAATACTTTGAATATTTAGTACTCTGAACGTTAGACTCCATAAGTATTGGCTCGTGTATTTTGCATCGAAATTTGTCTGTATTTTCACGAAGCCAAAGAACAGCCTTGTAGGTGTCCGGACTTCTTCGCTTGAGCATCTTAAGGCGCTCCTCGTCGACGAGGTTTGCTAAATTCAACTGGGCCTCCTGGGAGAGTATTTCCCGCTTAATCAGATCCTCCTGCTGCTTGAAAATCGTTCTCTGATTATCCAACCTGACGACGACATCTTTCTGTTCCTCAACAAGCATTCCAGACTCACGAAGATGTTCCTTGATTTTTTCCTCTGCAAAAAATGTCTTGTTCAAAGAACCCATCACGTTTTTCGAGAGCCAGTAAAAAATTTCACCTTACCGGTTCCGACTTCCTTCACAAAGTAATCGAAGTCATTGTGCAACTTGCTCTTCTGCTGTTCCAAGTCAGCTATTTCTTTATTGCGATTTTTTTCGCGAAGAATCGCGCGCTGACAGGCAACTTCGATATCCCGTATCTTCTCCTCGTGAAATTGGATCTCTTCAACGACTTTACCTATTTTTGAAACTCTCGTTGATACTTGATGTTTCTGAAACACAGCAACATGTTCGTGGGTTTCAATGTGTATTTCTTTAATGACGTATTTCCAATGCCTGCACTTACATGTTGCTTTTCAATTTCTTCCAACTGTCTGATTTTGACTTTTATTGTTTTTAAAACATTATCGAGTGGTGCCAATTGCATGTCGAGCTCTTTCATTTCCAAAGCTACCGCATCTCTTTCCTCTTTTGCCTAGAAGGAAACAAAAATTTTGAATATTTGCAATGTTGCTTTCTTGAAATTTTCTTACTTCTAATAGTTTTGTTCGTGTAGTGTCATACAGTATCCATGCTTTCTTCTGTCTTAACGAAGTCATCTTTTTCTTAATTATCTTTCTCTCCTTTACGCTGTCTACTATCTCTTTTAAACCATCATATTGTTGCGTTCGATTTTCCAGAAGGTTTTTCTTATTTGCAATCATCTTCTCTAGCTCCAGTTGTGTTGCGCGAAATGATTTTAGTTTTGCATGGTACTCAAAGAGCATTGGATCCCCGACACTTCTCTGTGTATTTTCTAAGAGTTCCTGCGAGTTCATTTTGGAGAAGTCCTGCACTTTATCTTGAGGTAAGAATTGACATAGATTATCCACCTACAAAATTAAAAATTGTTCATTTCATTCCTAGCCTTCTATTTCAGTAGCTTATTCACATCCTGCTTTTTACCTGTATATTCAAAGACGATGTCAACTGAAGTACGTCCTTGGTAGAGACTCGCTTTCCATTTATTTGCCAGCTTGTATTATTTGAAATATCAAATTCTCTCGTTATTACTATACTATCATCGGTATCTTTCAGTTCTATCTCAATTTTCGAAGACGAACAACCAGCTTTCACATATTCCCCAATATGAAGAGCACGTCCAATGATTTTAGGTTTTCCACCTAAACCAAGTACTATGGCACAAACTATAGTGGATTTGCCAGTACCATTAGGACCAATAATTAAGTTTAAATTGCGACCAGGCTCTACGACGACTTTATCATACGTTCTAAAATGAAAGTAGAAATATTGTTAATGCATCCTGTCAAAGTATATTCGCGAAGATTGAAATAAAATTCTTTGGCGCGTAATCATTATACGCTGGTACAGCGCCGAACAAGTGAGCGTTATCATAAATCTGACGATATATAAAATTTAATATCTTAGTTTATGCTTACACAAAATTCTCAACGTATAATCTCGTAATGATTCCTCGTTCGATGTTTCCGCTTTCCATCGTACACTGAAGTGTCTTCAACCTCATTCAAGTTTTATGAATTTTTTAATCAGGAGACTAACGACAAACGTTGACAATCAAACTGCTGCCATCTGTTTTTGGCTGCGTTCCTAAATTTCAGTTGGTATATATGATTTATATTCTACAAAGCTACGTATGTAGTACATAAATATATTACATAAAACTGATATAAATCCAGCAGACTACTCTGGGTTCAGTAAAGTTCAGTAGTGCAACAATCACGTGGAGGAAGTAGCAGCATGCAACATGACGTCCAGCAAGTTTTCCCGCCAAATGGATCACTTGTTGCAACTTGTATGCTTTTTGACTTCTTAATTTTGCCAATTTTCGAAGACGTATAAGTCCTGCTGCTATTTCCAGCTCAATATCAATTTAAAATATACAATATTCAATTATTATTTATAGATAAAATGTATTTTTCCATAAGCACGCAATTCTTACGTACCATATATAACTGTTTCTCAAAAACTCCGCTAGATGGATTTTGGATTCTAATTTCTCACAAGTCACAATCAACCACCGTATTAGTATAGAATAAAATTTGGGAAGGACAACCGTTGCGCAATGTCACGAGTCCAGTTTCTTTGAGTGTTACGGAGCGAAAGGACGACTTTGACTTTTTGCCATGGTCTAATGCAAAATCTATAGATATTTTATTGTCCTCTTCCTGTTTGTAAGGATGATATCCTCTTATATTGCGAATTATTCATTTAATTTCATCGCACAGGGCCCAGTCAAACTCTTTGACTAGCAGAGATTGGCCAAATTTATCTACAAGCTCGAAAAAGGCTTTTCATTTTATGCCGATGCAATTTCATACTGCAACATCAAGGACGAGTCCTTGTTAGACAACTCTATGGGAACGCATGTACATGATGAATTGTTCCAATGAAGTATAAAGTAGTGGCGAAAACTTACAGTACACATTCTTAAGCTAAACGAATCCTTTTTATTGCAGGTAATTAAAGACAATACTTGGCCTTCAGTCTCTTGCAAGAAACGTCCTGAACGTGAAGCTCAAATTACGCCGAAAGCTTAGAAGAGTATGGGCTAAGATGGCTTGAAGCTAATCTAAGATAAAGACAAACAGTAGCAGGGGCCACATGTAGCTTGCAACATTTTTTATTCAAAATATTTGTGATACATTTGAAATCAACATTTTTTTTTTTCTTTTCTTTCGAATATTCTATGTCTTACTCAAAACTCAATGTAAAATGCTATAATTGGCTTTACCTCAAGTGGAAAGCTTCGCTAAACCTACAATATGAAAATTCTGTTTAACTATCTATTTGAAATCGTATGAAAAGGGTAAATAACCTAGCAGCACTCGTGAAAATCGGACATCGATAGATACTGCCTTTCTGCGACACTTTAAGGGCGACAGGAACATTTTTTTTTTTTTTTTTTTTTGATTTTATGACTATGATATTTTTCTTATCGAATTGACAAAGTCTGGTAAATAATGACATTTGATTTACTGAACACTGAATCCCTTGTGTAAATAGCCTTGAACAAAAATACGTTATTGTTTCAATGGAATGATAAACCTCTAAAGTTCTTGAGCCAATGGCCTATTACAATAGTAACGTAGGTTCCGAATTCTCGAAATTATATTGGACTCCTAGACTTGTTTGTGTGCCGTAAAATACGAATGAATAATATATGTGATATTGTCCCCGACAACGGGGAACGTCGCACTTTAAATATGCGCCAAAAAATTGTCGAATTTTACACTTAATCTCATAAGAGTCCGGTTACTCTTTCACGTAAGGCAAATCGTGGCAAAGCTTTTTGTACTTTTTCTTTTCTTCTCGGGCCAAAGATCAATGGATTTTTCGTAAGACTGGACGAAATCATTCTACGTCGTGACTTTTAATACTAAGTCCCTTGTATTCGAGTGACTCTCCAGCCGATCGACGATCCATGATTGTTATACAAATAGGCAGATCATTAATATTTCGTGTTCGTGCTTATAGTTAATTCCGATCCGCAACTTTAGTCGACAATCGAGGGCAAACAAAGCCGGCCTTGTGATGTCCACTCGAATTATTTAATTTAAAAAATTCTTCATTTTAACTAATGTCCGTTAATCTTAATCAAATGAGTTTTCATTTTAATTGCGTACCACATTCATGTAACAATAATCTAGGACGCTGTCATAAATGATGGATTAACTTAAAATTCGATATGGAACGTTATATCCACCTAGCACCCTATGGATGAAGTCCTTATCTAAATTACGCATGGCAATGATAGGAGCGCGTTCCTCTTACGGGGAATAATTAATTTAACTGAAGAAGAAAAACACGACTGAGTAGTAATCATTTAAAGAAATGGATCGTTTCTGTCGAGGAATCGATGCTCGAGAGAATGAAACTTACGTTTCTGTGTTTCATCAATGGCAAAAATAATAATCGTACATCTTTTTCCATTAAACCCTTAAACATTTGAGTTTTTTTTTTTTTTTTTTACGTGTAAAATACAATATTTACATGGTATTATTTATAGGAAAAAAAAAAAAAAAAAAAAGAGTACCAATCGAAGACATATCTTCTATCAGTGTGAAATACCAACGCTTGTTAATAATTATACCTATAATTGTTTAATCGCCTAATTTCTAAAGCATCTAGGCCACCGCATTAAAGTCTTATTTTTGTTTTTTTTTTCAAAAGCGAATTCTGTATCATCTTTAAGAAACTGTTTTGCGTTATCATTTACCAAAACTTCTCAAGACACGTGTGACCGCAGGAAGATGTCGATTGGTCGAAGCAAAAAAAAGCAAAAGAAATGAAGAAAAATATTCCAATCGCCCGTAAAGCACACCAACGAAGAAAACTTAAAAACTGTGTGAAACCAGACTTCCAGTCGGGAGAAACATCAACTACGTAACGAGACATGTGAATGTCACAAGGAAACACTTTGGTGCGGAGACGACACGCAGTGGACACGTCAGAAAGTGTCTCCATACCCCGGGAAATTATCCACAAAATTACATAAGCCCTATGTACGTACGTGGCTTTCCGTATGCATATCCCCTATTTACACCATTCCTTTCGACAAGTTTCGTTTCGGTATAACCAATCCGATGGGAATACTCGATAGAGATTATTTATTGCTTGAACAAGAAAAACATTTCCGTCTCTGGACTAAGGTGAAGTGTGTGCGGGTGTGCGGGTGTGCGGGTGTGCGGCTGTGTTTTCTGCTACTACGGACTGCCAGGCTGTCTCTTCCTATTTCTGTAAAGACCTTCCGGTTTAATTTAATTACTCTTTTTTTTTTTGGTCGATCTTAAAGAGAAAGGATAAATTAGAATTCTCTCTCTCTCTCTCTCTCTCTCTCTCTGCCATAGACAGCACAAGGAAGGAAGCACCGTGCGCCGGGTCCTTCCAGATGAATCATATCAACTATCGAAT
This sequence comes from Calameuta pygmaea, assembly GCA_031762395.1. Taxonomy (NCBI): domain Eukaryota; kingdom Metazoa; phylum Arthropoda; class Insecta; order Hymenoptera; family Cephidae; genus Calameuta; species Calameuta pygmaea. The sequence continues at coordinate 1,620,987 of JASANN010000246.1, forward strand.
ACGCCGATCGATTGGCAATTTTATATTACGGTAATCTGGTACTGCGGGCTAATCAGATCGAAAAACGAGAGCAAAGGTCAGTCCGTAAATGGGTCTCGTACACGTCCCGAGTTCCGCACTTGTATCCATTGAATGAATTCCATGACGTCACTCGGTGTAATTGCAATAATTACATGCGCGCTCGCACTCCAAGTCTTTATCTCGGTGTAGTGTTACGACAGTGTCAAGACAGATGAACTGGTGCTCGAGTATTCGGTATCGGCTATCGATAAATGTTACTTAGTTCCCGGGTCTGTCGGTGTGCCGGACCTGGCTGGTTCGACGTCCGCTTCCAATTCACCGGACGCACCAGTTTCCGCCTGAGCGCTACTCTCGTCTCCCAGTGAGTCCATCGTGATGGCGGAGTCTGCAACGGAAAGAATTTCCTCTTCAAAGTTCACAAATACATTGCACACATAGTATAGGTATTTTTTCGAAATTACAGAGTAAGAACGGCGCACCTGGACAGGCGGGATCAGCCATAAGGGAGAACATTTTTTCTTCAGGCATATCCTTTGTCAATTCCTTGAAGTGGACAACCTGATCGGAAAAGGATTGCCAAAATGATTGTCCCTCTGGTATGGTGAACATAGCCTGTGAAAATAGGTATGTACGGATCATTCCCACGTGTCAATGTAAAATATTAATTTGACGTAAGTAAAAGTTACCTTAAATTTATTATATATATGCTCGGCTTTCTGTCTTATCACCTCAGCCTTTTGTTTGAAGATAACCTGATAGACAAACGTTTACATGTAGACACTCTCTATACTACGGTCGTTACTTTCGAAACTCACCACTTCATCCTCGCTTAGCTTCCAGTCTGCTAAATTGCCAATGTATCTTCGCAACTGTAATAATGAAAAATATTCGAAAACTGCAATATGCGATTGACTAAATCTATGAGGAAATTGCCAATTAATTTGTTGTCCATACCCTCTTAACGGTCTCGACGATATGGGGATGTTTCTTAAGCATCAGTGGATCGATGGAAAGAGCAAGCATCTCGTCCATCGCTTGCAAGCACTTGTCCGCGTTCGCGCGGTCCAGACCCAAGTTCGATTTAATCTGAGCATCAAGCTGTAAGAGATGAGACTCTATACGAAGCCATCTGTAACGCAAAAAGGAAGTTCAGACCACCAGTCCTCGAACGTATCTCGGCGCCGCTATAGACAAGTTACCTTCGTTGGTAGCACGTTGCGGGAATTTAATGTCATCCAAAGAAAATTTATTGTCAACGTGATTTGAAAAAGGTCGCTTTGGGGACGACATATGGAAAAGAATTTTTCTTTTTCTACAAATTTAAATCCAAGAGATATAAACGATAACCACTCACCTCGGTATCGTTTCTTTAGCACAAGAGTTCTCTCTTCGCGATCCTTCGCAGTGTTTGCCATATAACACATGTATATAGCTTTCAGGAATTTTGTTTAATTCTAAATAATGCACGCGCAACGTACTTTTTTCTTTTCTTTTAAATCTCATAGCTGTGCAGCGAACGAATCAACGAAGGCACGATCGATCGTGAACGATGGATTAAAAGCTCTATTTTTAATTATATACCTGAGCTTGTAGTTTCTGCGATAAACTGCTCCGTCCTTGGCCAGGAGTCTCTTCTCTTCCTCAGGAACGTGAACATTAAAGTCCAAAGAGTCCTTCACTTGTTCCGGTAATATTTCGCCGCTCTCGAGCTGGGACTTCAATTTCATGGCGTTTCTTGCCGTTGTCCAGTCCCACTGCGTGCGCGCCTTCTCGCTCTCGAAGCTCTTGGGTCTGTTAACGTCGAGTTTAATTCCGACGTACTCCCCGGCGAACGTGCGGGCCAGGAGGCAACGACCGTCCGAGTCCGAGGACGTGTTGCTAGATACGATGAGTCCATCTATCCCTGCTCCCTCCATACTGCTCTTTTCTAAGGTAAAAGAATTTTTAGATTTTAAACCAGAATCGTGAATAGCATACGGAGAGTCAAATTGAGTCTTGGCCTTACTTTCCAATGAAATTCTCTTTTTATAGCCCCCGGATGGAGAAGCCTGGTTGTCGGAGGAATCGTCGGCCTTGCCTTTACCGCGGCCCTTTGCACTTCCAGAATTCTCTGAAACAGAAATGAGAAAGTTCAAAGTCCACCACTAGTCCTCGCGAATTCTTTACTATCCTAGTCACCCTGCCAGGATTTAATTTTCCCGTTTCCACAAATTTTTTGACAGGTCACTCGATCAGCTGGATATACTGATTCCTCTAGTTTGAAATGATTAAGCTGGAGGAAAGATCGAGAGAAAATCTAGAATCCTACAAAGGAATCTTTCAAGACAATGAAGAAGCCTTAATAAATGTACACCTTCTGTCGCGCGACTAAAGTGTAAAATTATGTCGATTTTTGAAACTGATTATCCAAAAATGTCAGGCTATAATTTCTATCTAGATAGTTCTTGCTTGATGACAATTATCAGAATCTTCCCCTGGATTTACAGACCAGAAACCGTCAGCCTGCGATTCATTTTTTCTTTCACATAGCAGCCCAGCTTATCTTCTAGGTCAGTTTTCGGCCCTGAGAAGATTCGACGCTATTTTTCGAAATGGCAGAGACGACGCGTTTGCTTCCGCCACCGGCGAATTCACCTAATCATCAGGAAACGTCCTGCGTTTACGTGCTCAAAACTTTTCATCAATCATTCTAGGAAAGTTATGAGAAACACGATCGCACTACGTACATTGCTAGATTACAGATATACGGAATTTTCCAGGCATCCATCACTAGGATTCCTAGCACTCAAGAATCGACCCTTATTTCGGTTATTCGTGTGAAGAAAATTGGAGACGCAACTCTGAGAAAGTAAATGTCCCTCATCGCCCTGGACGAATCTCTTACTGGTTCCGCATTATCGTTCGGCGGTATCAAAACTTGCGACGCCAACCATGAAATCCACACCGTAGGTCTTGCAGACCCGAAGGTTTGATTTCAAATTTTTCGATTCCCATGCAGTCGCTTCACTGACTTCGGTCGCTGTCGAAACATCAAACGCTTCAATCAATAACAATTCTAATGATTTCGAAAGGACTAAAGGCTCTACAGCACATAGAGTAAGAAAAGGTTAGCGTCAATTGGGCAGATATATTAGTGTGCGACACTAACGAAGGTATAGAATAAGTGTGAAACCTATGGGAAAGGCAAGAGGTTTTATTGGGTAACTGAATACGTTAGGCGGTACATTGCTGCGACATGAGTTTAGCTTTTTTCAATCGAATCAGACATAGCTGCTCCAAAAGAACGAGTCTTTTCAATTGATTTGTGGTCAAAATCCGCGTTTCGTCAGTTTCTGGAAGTCCTTTATTCTTTTCTATTAGACTGGGTGACGACGGGGCCTGCGTTCCTTCCTCTGTCGTTAGACACTCTACACTCGAGTCATTGGACATTCTATGCGTACCTTTACAAACATTATGAAATTTTGTAAGAATGCAAGAATGCCGCATATCAAATGGCCATGAAATTTTGATAACAACTTATGAGCGCACTGGATTTCCGAAAATGGACGGAGCTAAGGAATTGGGGCATTCATAAGAAACGTGTGCATACCGAGTACACATTTCTGAATGCGCCGAAGAAATCGTGAAATCTCAAGCACTTGAAAAGTATCTTTAAATTATCAAAAGGGCCAGTGCTTGAGCTATACCGTTAGAGTGACTCATAAGCGGGGCTACAGTTCATGTCGCATAATAATGAACTGTTATCGTGAACCAGGTCCAACACTCCGTCAGAAAGGCTTGAAAATTCCAATAATGACTCGTCAAATAATCTTTTAATCTTTAGAGTATAAATACCATTCTTGTCCATGGTCTCAGTTTCTTCTGAACTCGAAAAGTCAGCGAAACGTTTCGGTTTAATTTTGCGTCCACTGCGGCTGACGACTTCCTTACCAGGTGATTCTTCACCCTGGGAATCCAGGGCCGAATCTTGCTTTGGAGTGCTCTCCGACATGGAGCTGGACAAAGCCTTTCCTCGGCCTCGTTTTTTCTTAATTTCCGGAGTATCCTACCAAATGGATAAGAATCAAAATTAGTTGTGGGTACTCTGTACGTGTATGGGATTTTTAAGTATCTGTATGGAGCTATCGCACAAACTTCTCAACCTGCAAAAAAGCTTGTCGGCATTTCCAAGATTTTTGTCGGGATGTTTTTTTGACAACATTGGTATCTTGAAAAATGCTATCCAATATGTCCATATAATCCCGAAAGTTAGTGGCATGTGTAAATGTTTCATTAAGATTTATTAATCAATATTCACCTGATTGTTAGATACAGCGAGATGAGATTTTCGTTTCATGGTTTTCTTTTTATCACTCTCATCAATCACTAATGGTCCGCTTTCCATGTCGCTATCTGCAGCGGTTACTCCTGCTGATTCAGTTGTACTATTACTTCCTCTAACAGCTGCATCTTCACCAATTGTAGGCTCTATAAGTTTAAGATAATACTGGTACTTATCGTGTACGGGGAGTTGTCAGGATTTTAAAAAGTCTAGATACAAACCATCCAGATTACTGATTCCAGATCTATTTCTATCGCTTCTTAGTTCTTGCTCCAATTGTTGTAATCCTTCATGGAAAAATTTTCTCCTAAGAGGCTTACCAAATTTTGCCTTATTCTCAGCATACACAAATAACTCTTCGACCTTACATACAGCTCTAGACAAGAAAATTTAAATATCAATCATTCGCTTCATATTTAACATGTGGATTGAATATTATGTATTTCAAGTAAAATAAGTAATACTTAGAATATGTACAAATAACAATTCTATTGGTACAAATGCAATGACATTCTGACTTACGTTTCACCAGTGCCATAAAAGTAGACACTGTACTTTGCATTCTTTGTATTAGCATCGATAACTCCTTCAACCTATAGATAATAAAAACATGTAATAATACGAGTATATGTACAACATCGAACATTAGCTATTCTAGAAAACTGGCATTATGTAGAATACGAGTTACAATTATTCTGTAGTTGTTACGTTTAGAAAATACAATAACAAATTACTCGATACAATAGATTAGAATTGGGAGTAAGAGAAAATTGGAAGAGGACATGGAAAATAAAACTTATTCAGGAGTATCCATTCACATCGTAAACGCATCTATTAGTGGCAGCCACGTAAAAAACCAATAGTTGCGTTATGGCCAGTAATACTGCTTTTAGCAGTTTCAGTTCACCACGAGTTTCAGATACGATAATCCAGTAACGCTATGCCTGACAGCAGAGTATAACTTATCGTATCCAGCTCAAAACATTTGATAAGACAACTGCTGGGAATATAAATAAAAAAGGGTATACTTACTTTGGCTGGCCATGGCGGGTAACCTCGAACTTTCGCAAACACTTTATCGCCCGCCAGAAACTTCTTCAGTAGCTTCACCATCTTGTCGATAAAATCTCATACACTTAACGCAATGATATTATCCTTCGGTTTTTGACAGTCTGAACGCCTCGCACGATTTATGCGATCAGTCCGGCAAAATGCATTGCAGTTAATATCACATAAACCACTTAGTAGAAGATAATGTCGAAAACACACGATACGACGCGGCCTTTTCAGCTTGTGCGTTCCTCAATACTTGGCGTGCTTCATGTCTATTCGTGCCGCGCTATTTTAAACCCGCTTTACGTGACTCGCAGTGACTCGGTTTCGGCTGTGTAAAGCTGATCGCGTTAGATTACACGCTCTACTTGCATATATCATATTAAGCAGTATTCTCGTAAGGGAATAGCTAAGAATGGAAAAGCGATAAGTATATAGTGACTCTTACAAGACTTTTAACAATCGTACGTAAAGTAATCGGCAGCGATTGATAAGAAATTTGCTAAAGTAGTTCGGTGATTGTAACGTCGTCGATCGGCGCTGCGGAGACAGTTGCTTTTTGACGATCCCGACAAATCTATTGCACAGTCGAACGATTGATCGTTCATTATATAACTCTTTTTTTTTAATTTGAAAGGGCATAACAGAGTGAATAGGTCATTTAGGATATACTGTATGTGTTAATTAAGAACAAAGTCTGTTACCTTTTATTGTAATTCATCGTTACGCAACGAAGAAGAATGCGCGTTCATGTGCAAACTGTGAAAGTGGCTTTAAAATACGAATTTAATGGAATTGACTGAGGATCAGCATATATTAAACGAAAAGTACGTTGCAACGATAAAGCAAAGTTTGCAAATTCAAGTGTGCAGGAAGCAGAGTTAAAAAACTACGGAGGTTAAATAAAAAGAGTTTCTTCGGATATTTTGTGTGGTTTTAGGAACACCTTGAGGAATTCGCAATTGGGGATTGCAGTTGATTGTAGTGCAATTTCTGACACTTGGCCCTCTAGGAGAGCATAAAGCCAGACAAGGAGCAAGAAGAAGAAGAAGAGAAGTGCAATTTAGTGAACAGTAATGAACACGATTCGCCTGTCAAATGTATAAATGATAAAACATTATACGTATACTTTGGTTTTTTCGGTTAACTCGACTTGATTTAGGTTGCCTCATACGGATTTCGCTCAACACTGTTCGTATTCAGTGTCGATATTCTGTGAACTCCTCGCATTTGTTTTAAATAGGCTCTGTGTCCACAGGTAATTTCCTAACTTGTGTGAATATCTTAATTCTCTGAATCAATTGGACTAGTTACTGGCACATGTCCCATTGAGGATAAAGCCATAAAGGAAAGGAAGAAGAGAACGAGGTTTTTCTCATCATAAAGTCGACGTTGTGCCCGGTAGATATCTAAAAAATGTCTCGGACCAGCAAGAAAATAATGAAAGTCAGTCTTGTTTGATCCAGTAACGTGAATCTTATCGCTGTGAGTGTTACCCATTGTATTTGCCACAGTTCTCTCTTCAATTACAAAGGTACAGTTTTACAAGTCTATATTACAACACAATTTTACAACACTATACATGGTTTTTCTGAATTTTTGCTATTTATGTACGTTGATTCACCTCCAAATTGCGTTCTTATGAAATTATCTGTTTGACGCTTCTCACAAAAATTAATAGTACATTGCATCTTTTTTATGTGTTTCGTAATTTTGCAGTCTATTACAATTACCATTGTTTCTTTCTTAATGAGATCGATGAAGAGTAGAAAGACGGTGGTAAGTAGAAAAAATTGTAGCCGATATAAGCTTCTTACTGAATAGCAAACTAACAGCCATGTACTATTTAAGGTTACAATATTCATATTCTGTGTAGATTTTCTGAAAAAGCTGTATGACGACTATCCTCAACAGGACACATTGCTTTTATATACTTTGCAAGTATGTGAAGTCATATTTTACAATAATTTTTCTAACAAACGATTTTAGTTTATATAAATTTTGCTCTAAATTTATATTCACTTGTTCTCTTATATTTGCATAGATATGTTGTTAATCCAGTAATGGTCGCACGTTTTTATTTTTCATTTGAAGAGCATTGAGCTAGGGTGCCCTAGACGTTCCATGTACCTCCTTCCAGAGTAATCTTAGCTCTTTGCATGATATAAGATTAAATACTTATAGCATTAACAAAAAAAAAAAAAAAACATTTTTTTTTACTACTAATTAGCAAAAATACTCTTGCATATTATTTAATTATTTTTCTAAATTATTTAAATATATATGTACCGATCTCAGAAATACTTGAAGATATGACATTATACATGAGTATATCTCTATCATGCCAAGTAAGAGTATACGTTGCTCAACTTCTATATTAGTGTGAGTTAAGAAGGGAGCACTAGACATTTTTTTAATTAACATCTGTGTGCGCAAACAGATGAACAGAGAGTGCTTATGGCAGAGGGATATGATGCCATGGTCAGAGATGCCAACCCGTAAGAAGCGCTTCTACTGAAGTGGCTACATACCAAGAGCCTTCTAAGTTACAATGAGAGCCATTGTTTCAATTCTGTTAGCTGCTCTGCTGTGTGGGATTAATTCAGCTCCCATTGATGCAAGCAGAATATGTGCAAGTCAACAGAAAAACATAGGCAACATTTCTTTAAAACAAAACTCTGCTGATACATCCGATAATAATTCTGATGATAACAACTTGGCACGTGTACAAGTAAGGTTTTATATAATATACGTGGTGTCTCAACGAAAGTACACACCTTGATTAATTCCATTACTAATGAAGATACAGGAGAAAATTTCAGACAAAACTTGTATGGTTTCAAGGGGGTCGATTTTTCATTCAAATTATTTTCTTTTATATTCATTTGATTCCGAGATACACCGAATACCATGATATTTTTTTTTTTTAATGGAACATCATTTTCTGTTGGTATAAGAAAATGTTTAAATTTATTGAAGAATCTTCGATTGCAGCGCCGCTAGAGTATAGAGCATTGCAACCGAAGATTGTTCAATAAATTAACTTCTCAATAACTTGGAAATGGCTGGATGGATTTTAATCTGCAAAGTCTTAAAAAATATATTTTTTAAATCATTTGAATGAAAAATCGCCCCCCTTGAAACCACACAACTTTTGTCTGAAACTTTTTGAGGTATCTTCAATAATAAGGGAAATATCGAGGTGTGCACTTTCGATGAGACACCCTGTATATCAAAAAGTTATACTTTCCCGTTGACTAATACTCAATAATATTATTTTAAATATATTTTTGCTCCATAAAGGATTGTTGGAAAAAACCCTTCGTATACTGTAAACTTTATTTTTAGAGAGACGATGATATAAAATTTGAAAATTGCAACAATTTTTGCTATGCTCTATGGAAAGAGGATAAAACGGGAAATGTTACAGAGATCACAATTTTGTTACAAGGTACTGAATTGGTCCATTGTCTTAAGTGAAATATTGCAGTAATGATAATGTTGACTCTTTGATTCAGGATGCTGGAAGCAGTCTGGTGAACAGAAGTGTGAAAACACAAAGTGCATAGCACTTCAACATTCAACAAAAGCTCTCAATAACACAAAATTCTGTTGCTGCCGTGGAAACTATTGCAATTTAAATATAACCGATGCTCCCGACGTTTATCGCTCAGACAACAAATTACCTCAAACTGTTCTAGGTTAAAGCTTGGAGTTTGATAATGTTCTATTTTTTTTAAAGAGCTTCATAATAAATAACAAGTATGTCATGAATCTTTCACAGCCACGGAATATTTAGATCAGTCGAATTCGGAACGATGGATGCTCATAATCGTGAGCGCTTTGATATTTACGCTTCTCGTAATATGCACGATAGCCATGCTGATTTATAGGATTTACCGGAATAGCATATTAACAAGGCTGAGAAAGCCTCTGAGCTACGGAGAACAGCTTATGGAGAGTACGGCTCTCAGAACTGGAACGTACACAGTGGACCATCTTAAACTTACGACAATCGTGGGTACGTTGACGAGTACTTTTAATTCCTAATTGCCGACAATTTGACAATGAGTTGAGACCTATTAATTAAAAGGTCCTTGCGAGACTAGTATCTGATCGATGTTTTGCGATAATACAGGTCAGGGAAGATACGGTTCGGTATGGCAAGGAAGTATGGGAGATCAAGACGTGGCTGTTAAAATATTTCCATCGCATTATCGTAATTACTTTCAAAATGAAAGAGACACATATTGTTTGCCCTTCATGAAGCACCCATCGTTGTTAAGTTATTACGGTGAGTAATCCCGTGGGCCTACGTCATCCTTACGAATTGATTCGCAAAGTTCAATTATTTAATTACGATGCAGGTGTTGATGAAAGAATCAGTATGGATGGAAGCGTTGAGTATCTATTAGTTTTGAGTTTCGCGCCGGGCGGTACCTTGACGGATTATTTAAGAGCGCACACTGTCGACTGGATTTCATTTTGTAAAATGGGATTAACTGTCGCCAAAGGTCTCGCTTATTTACACACAGATGTGCGCAAAGGTGGTAAGTCATTTTCCGCTTCGGAGGCAAAACATCGGCAATGACGATGATTACGAGACGATTACATGGGAACGTCCTATTATATAATTTTTCAGAAAAGTTTAAACCGTGTGTCGCTCACAGAGACATCAATTCTCGTAACATACTGATAAAGGCTGATGGAACCTGTTGCATTTGTGATCTTGGATTAGCTGTTCAAATATCTGGATCTAAGTACTACTGTAACGGCGAGGAGCAGCATGCGGAAACTAAATCAATCAACGACGTAAGGGTGTTATGTGTATATAATCTTGCAAAGTACGACGGATGATATCGGGATGCGTGCTTCTTATCGTCTACTAACCGTTTGTGCGATTGTATGATAAGTTTAGTAAGTCTTAAACGTAATGCATTTACAATTGATGCAGGTGGGCACCTTGAGGTATATGGCCCCTGAGGTTCTCGAAGGTGCTGTCAACTTGAGGGACTGCGAAAGCTCTTTAAAACAAATAGATGTGTACGCTATGGGTCTGGTACTTTGGGAATTAGTTTCCCGTTGCTCCGACATATATGTTCCAGGATCAGAAGTACCATCGTACAAGCAACCTTTCGAAAATGAAATTGGTCAGTATTTGCCTGAATTGGTGTCAAAGCGCATATCCTTTCTCATGATCATGACGTCTTCATCGTCGCGTAATGCTTAGGTCTTCATCCTACATTTGAGCAAATGCAAGTTCTCGTTTCTCGTAACAAGGCGAGACCCTTGTTAGATGGAAATTTAGTCGACAGACCTGGAGTCCGCTTGATCCGAGAAACAATGGAAGATTGTTGGGATTCGGATGCTGAGGCTCGACTCACTGCTCTTTGCATCGAAGAACGTCTCGTGGAGCTGCAGTCGCATCGTGGTAACTGTCCTCATGCTGCATATTGAAAAACAGGTGCATACAAATTAATTCTCCTTCGACTCCCTACAGTGACAATGTATTTTACTGATGGAAGTCCTATGGTAAATCCACACTGCGCTCTTGTGCCTTCAACCACCAATAGCCTGTATGGCGAAGCACAACATCATGACAATGTTCACGTAGTTCAGCTCGCCTTGCATATCATGCAAGACAATATTCCCAGTGCCGATGCTACCGTTGACAATCTGGTTACATTGTCTCCAACTGTGAGTGTCACCCACGAGCACAGTTGTAAGTTCATTTTCCTTTCCATGCTATTCTACTATGCGTTGGCCTTCATGTAAATTTAACGCCTAAGCATTCCTTCGTTTCTCTTTATACCAGTCAAAAATTCTAACGAAGTGGCTACGTGCAACCTCAATCAAACTTTACAACCTTATCAAGGCAGGAATCCTTGCATGGAAAGAAATTTGATGTCGCAGTCCGACTCTCTGGAAGAGCTCAGATGCAATGGGAATGTTTTGGTGGATAAATCGTTAAAGCACGCAGCCAATGATCAGTATAGATTGTCCAGCGAAGCACAGGGTCTCGTGTCTCATGATTACTTGAGTCAGCACTCAACTCAACTTGCGCAACTCAGACCAGCCACTCCTATTCCGTACGTACAGAACGTAATCTCGGAGAACGGCGTGCCTCTTTACAGTAAACGTAAGCAGACCAATATGCCCGAGACCTGCTCCCAAGAGAGTCCACGGAAAAAGAAATTTGGCGGATGGTCCAATTTCAAGAAACTTCTTGTACATAAGAAGATGCATCCGTACACTAAGTGCCAAATCGATAGAGAGGATTCAAAATCTAATCTTCTCTCGAAACAGAACGTTCATCAGATCAAACCCGTGGATACGAATGTGACGATATCTCCGAGTGGTAAATATGTAAATGGAATTGTTGGTAAAAGTTCAACGTCCATCGAACTTTCAGGAAGAAATGACAAGAACGTTGTTCAGAGCAGCATGCAAAAAAGCGACAACGATAACGCATCAGGCGTGAGGCCGTCAACATTACCCCTAGTGAATTTGAGGAACAAACGAAAATCGGACAACAAATTGACCCGCCAAGAAAGCATCGACAAGTTCAACGAAGTTTTTAATACTGGTGCGAATTTGAACATACTCAAGGATCCGAATATCCGAATAAAGACACCTGGTGATCTTCCACCGTCCGTGAGGAAGATGCGCGGCAGAGGCCAATCAACAGCGAGATTTTCCCTCTACGATGATCGCATGATGTGCAACATACTCAACGAGGAAGACGACAGAGATGACAGGACGATCTCAAATTCAGTGCCGTTCGATATGGATCTTGGTGAAAGCGATGGGAAGAGTTCCCCAGGGAAACTACTTGCGAAGGATGTCACGTGTTTCTAAGATGGGTTCCCGGCGTCTTTCTCATAATCTCTAAGTCTCTCGGTCTCCCTGTCCCTTCTGTGAATAAGTCGAATACCAAAGCTACTAATTGCGAACCGCAGCTATTGGTAGGTGTGAATAGGGATATTGCACAAGTTTCTTATACGATGACTCTTCATAATTTACAATGCACAATCACAATCCGAATCGAACAAACGAGAAATAAGAGGAACGCGAGTGGGATTAATCATCTTGAGAATATAGTAGCCTCAAAAAGTGATGCCACCTCATGTCCAGATGCGCAAGGAGATGTAAAGTGCGTAAGGACACTTAAATAATATTTTCGGAAAATCAGAAGCGAATGCAGAATTTAATTGGTAGGCTAACATCGTAAATTAAAGCTTGCAAAAAGGAAAGAGATTAATAGAAACCTCATGAGTTTCCCATGAACAAGACTACTCTTCGCGTAGGAGAAGAACTGTCTTGAATGATACATTTCTATTTTTGAGGTAGTTAATGTATTTTTCTACAGGCTAAGCGCACTAAATTCTGCCTCTTTAGATCTCCTTTAATTTTAATAAACAAATACGGCTAATAACAGTGCAAAAAAGATACATACCCATTCTACACAAAAAGAAAAACAATCGAGCTTACGAACGTCAAATTGCGTCGTCTTCAGGCAAAATGGGATCTCGCTAATCTGACTTTCCTCTTATTTCTCCACATAGACAGAATCACGACTTCAACTCCAGCAGCATTAGGAATGACTAGCCAGCGCAGCCACTTTAACTAACTGTTCATTTAAGCAGCAATTCATAAGTTTGCATTCGAATGTATGTCTATTTGATAAAGTATAATTGTAAGCATAGCGGTATATATTCGACAACTGAAATCAAGTGCAATCATAATTGGTCGATTTTGTCGGACAGCTGTTACAGGTTTTTAAGTTTAAACGAGGAAAAAGGAAAAGATATGGTACAACAATAGCTACTTAAAAAGCTGTTACAGCTGATTATTGCGACTTGAATAACTGAACTCCTAGGTATACTGGAATGCGTGGAGGGCAGTGGTGGGGGTCGTAGGAGAGAGAGAGAGAGAGAGAGAGAGAGAGGGGGGGGGGGTATGTATACATATAGCAAGGACATAGGTCAGTGTAGCAGCCTGTCTCTATCACACACTGTACAGTCTCTGAAAAAGATTAGGCTGGGATAAAGCAGTGCGCACGGGGAGGACTAACGAGTGGCACTGATATGCGGCGTTATAAAATTTTTGCAGGGCTTGTATATCACAGGCGCAGTTCAATTCGAGAAGGACAACCTCATCCACGCAGTGAGTGAGACAGCTGCGCGCTTACCGCGATACCTTCGAATACGGGCGTACGCATTCCAATATACCTATATTTCAGTTACTTGAATAGAGTAGTAAAGAATGGGGAATTTAACAATAATGCACAGAACGTAGCTATCGTCGGATTCAAATGATGCAGGAAGTTCCTTGCGAGGAGACTAGGAAACTAGAAATTATATGTTCTTGTGGCCATTTGTGTGGATAGCCAGGTGAATATTTTTTATCCTCCAAAGAACTTTATTCGTCGAATTATCTGTACAAATAATTATAGCGAGGTAACCGTACATTACACAATCTTATCGTATCATCCAATTTGAAAACCCTACATTCCATTTTTTTTTTATAAAATGCAATTTCATTCAATTTTATGAGAATATTCAATGAAATTACACATAATTGTCTCAACCCTTCTCGTCGATTTATCTAAGGAAACATGCGTCAGACGTAATTCAATGTGTAGTAAGACGAGACTGAATGTACTGGTAAATGCTGCTCCCAAGTGGAGATAAAGCCGATCATCTGACTTTGTAATTATTCTCATACGTAACAGGTTATGAAGCTCGATACTTCCAATGTAACATTCTACGTCCTAAGTTCTCTCTTATAACCATGTTTCATCTATAAAATCTAAAATTTTACAATAAATATTCATTACGTTGCATCATGTTTTGTTAGTACATTACATTTGAAATCTCAAGTCGAAGATTCTTGCCGACGAAAGAAGATATTTTTTATAGTCTGGTTTTAATAACCGAGAGTCCGCATCAAGAGGCAGACTAAATTATGAGTGAGTCGAATTAGCTGGTTCTGGGACCCGACTATGAGCTTTTATTTTTATGAAAATATGAAAAGCAAATAAATTTTAGCCAATCGTTGCGCTGCCTTCTTTCAATTTCAGCACGTAATTGGCTCAAGCAAATTAACTTTTCGTATTTTCACAAAAATTATTTATAATTGGACACCTGTGTTTTTCGCATGTAGATACTAATAAATTGTACCGCAAAAATATTCTCTGTTTTACCTTGGTTGCGCTTGGTTCTGGTGGCATCCGTCCTGTGGCGCCACTTGCGCGAATTGATTTTCTTCAACCTGAAAGCATCCATTTCTACGTTTATATTAGATAACTCGTGGTTCGGGCGAGACGGACGATTGTCCTCGGCGAATTTGATCGTCTCTACACGGTGACCCATTTCAACACATTCGAGATGGGTTTTGGAGAATATCCGGCGGAATATAACCCGTCTGTGCACGGTACCTATGATCCTGCACGATACTATGGAAAACGTAAGTGCCTCACTGCTTATAAGAAAAATTTATTGACTTTGACTGAACTCTGAGCATAATGTAAATTTTAATCTGCTCCTCGACAGCTGATACCCCATTCAGTCAGGTAAAACTTGGTGAACTCGGTGCCTGGTTCTCTCGTCGCAAGAAGTCTCCTCAAGCCACCGCTGCAATTATTTCACGAGGTACATATTTTGCACTTTTTTTTTCCCGATGTCTACCATTTTGCATTCTATCGTATTGTGTAAAATTGCATAACCTTAATTTTTAGAAGAGATTCCATAGAATTATATAATAGTACGATTCGGAGCACGAAGCTTGCGAGTATTGAACTCTGAATAATTCTGACTATTATAAACAATTTCTGTTGCAGCTTTCTGGCGTTGGCAACATAAGTACATCCAGCCTAAGCGGGCTGGAATTGCTGGATTTTTTCATATAACTCTTGGTTCGATGGCATTCTTTTATGTCATCAATTATAAAAAGATCAGTAAGTTTGCAGAAAGTTTACATTTTTGCCATTTTGCAATACTTTTATTTTTCCACTGAACTGACAATGACGAATGTTACTCGATATTTCAGAGGCACACCGAAACTACAAGTATCACTAAACGATGTTGTTTCCTGGCAGAAGAAATAGATTGTAGCCATTCATTTAAATGTATTCTGCCATTTTCTCTCGTTAAATAAATACCACTGAAGATAGTACACAGGTCAAATGTATTTGATACAAAAATTATATAACCATCCTTAAATACGCATCATAGTCCCTTTGCAACGTTCTTTGTATGTAAAAGGCTAAACGAAGGCAATAACATCTTATTACAGATGCAAACAAAAATGATGTTCATATTCTGCTGCATTATATGTCTTTAGCAAAATCTTATCAAAGAGGATCTTTTTCTATCCAAACCACAAATGTACCAAATATACATTATTTTAAGAAGATAAGTATTTGTAGAATACTATAAAAGATTTATTTCTAATCATAGTTTAAAATATATTTCAAGCGCATGGACAATAAATCGACTTGAAATACACATTGCATACTCGATGGTATATATCATAATTCTTATTCTTATTATTTTTAAAGCCACTGACACATGTCCTCCATTGGGGATGCAGCCATAAGGAAAGGAAGGAAGGAAGGAAGAATTTTGAAAGCGATGGTCCAACCAGCTAAGGTTATGTAATGCCCATCAATGGTCCTAAACCAGGCTCAAATGACATAGTTCTTCCTCTTATAGCTATTTGTAATTTCCCTGCTAGTACAGCCGTCGAAAGGCTGTCTTAAAGATGACTTTAAACGTCTTCAGACGAAATCACGTCTCGAAGTCGTCTTTAAGATATCTTTTCGATATTTGTGCGAACAGAGTTACTTCCTATATATAGGAGACCCGTCAGACGCCAATCATTTGAAAATTCTTCTTATGGCTGCCTCGCTGATAAGGGAGATATGCCGGAATTTCAAAATTTAATTTACACTAATTATGAGCCGCTACTCGCTTTTAACAAGCATAATGAATAGTGCTACGACTGGCTACGACTAATTATTGACCAACGTTGGACTCGAATGTCATCTGTGAACGGGGCCTAATACCGTTCACGTGGATCTCAGTAGAGTCTTAAGGTCGAGGAAGATGCCAATTGGTCACATACTGCCGTATACCTTACGCCATGCAAGAAATCGGCCAATAGGACGAAAATCGGGGGACAAAACTCAGGTTCCCCAGCAATATGGCTGTCAGTATAAATTTGATCCTTGTAACATGCGTTTCTCTCCGAATAATTTGGTGTGTCACTCGTGTTCCTGTCGATTTTTATTAAAGGCCAAACGTGATGTGATTTTCGAAGAATCAACACGGTGGGAAACGGCTATGCGAGTTAGCTGAAGTGCGCTTAACCGTTTAATTATATTTATATAGCAACAAGTAAGCTGCTGCTAATACTTCTCTCTTGTTGTTATATCCATATTGTGTTGTTCTTTGACTTCGTGTTATGGCATTCAAACCCGTACTTTTTGTAGTTCAAACGTCCACTATGGCCAGTGCATTTATGCTTCTTGGTGTATAAAAATGCGACCATGGAGATGACGTACTCTATTACTATTTTTGTGTTTTCACATCAACGTCAACCCTCTCTCTTTGTTCCTTTTTTAGTAGCCAACTTTATTTTCTCACATATTTACTCTGCTTAGATAATAGACCACTGACTCGTTTAATGTAGTGTAGTAGCAACAGTTTTAAAGAAAATTACTCTTTTCTGTTTCAGATATCCAGCAGAACCTGCCTAGAGTTTAGACGATCATGACATCACGGTAATTTTTTTGATCCTTTTTATATATTTCGGATTACCTGGAGCACTAGCACGTAGATAATTATAAGGAAATACATGATGCTGATGGCTTAAGTTGCATTATAACATCTGCATCGTTTGAAAATGTCTAGGCTAGACAGACTCTTCATATTACTGGAGACAGGGACAAATGCAGTGACAAAAAGGGCTGCTGCGCAGCAATTGGGAGAAGCACAAAGGCTGCACCCACATGAATTGCATCACTTATTAGCTAGAGTCTCGACATTGCTGAAGTCACCGCAATGGGATACGAGGGTTTCCGCTGCCCATGCTGTCCAAGCTATACTAGCGCAGGTCCCACCTTGGGATCCACAGCCATGCAAGCATGAATCTAATGCAGGTTCGATTTTATCTTCTGTACACAATGTTCTTTGTAAAACATTGATAGTATTTGTTATTTGACTAATTTTGTTGCTGCCCCCAGAGGAAAACGTAGCACAGCGCAAAGCAACTAATAACAGATTGAGTCTGGAAGACTTTGATATGAGTCGCATACTCGCTCGTAGTACACATCTCACTGGCTCAGAAGGAAGTGAATATGATCTAGTAGTTTCAGAGGGTGGTGAGCAATCTGCACCCCAACAGTCGGAAAAGATTATTGCGGCCAAACTCGGTTTACATCCCCAGTTAATGGGGATCGATACTGCTGAATTATTTACTGCAGATGACCTGACTCCCGCCGTACCGATACCACCTAGTAACAAACCACCGGATAAAGTGTCCGTGGATGAGACTCTCCAGGAATCTGGTGGATTGAGTAGCCGAGAAATGAATAGAGCACGACGCAAAGTTAGTAATCTTATATAATTCGAATCTACATTACGCATATCGTCAATTATTTGCTAAACAAGGAATTTTTGCATAGGCACGACAGTCCGTGTCTAAACAAAGGTCTCGGGAGCCAGACGATGCTCAGGAACTCAGTTCAAATCGACCAAAAAATCAAATACAAAGTAGCGGTGCTGAAGAACCAATTGCGAAAAAAATAAAGGCGGAAGAGGTCACCTCACCGGAAACTACGTGGAGTTGCGGTCCATCAAGTGAACCCAGTAATAGTGTTCCAGACGGGACAGGGTGCTGGCCGGATTCTACAATCGACTGGCCCTTGGAGTCCTTTGCCGAGACTCTTTGTCAGGATCTCTTCAGTCAAAAGTGGGAAGTACGTCATGGTGCTGCGACAGCACTACGGGAACTAGTACGCCTGCACGGGAAAGGTAGAATGCGATGCTTTCAAATTATTTAGAGCTTCTTCAAAGCTTTTTTTTTACAAACTCTTAGCTCTATTAAACTAATACTATTCAGGAGCTGGAAAATCAAGGGATCAAACCTTAGAAGAAATGGAGGAAAGTCACCGGCGATGGATAGTCGATGCTGCACTGCGTTTGCTATGTGTTTTGGGACTTGATAGATTTGGGGATTTCGTATCGGATCAAGTAGTAGCACCGGTGCGCGAGACTTGTGCACAGGCATTGGGTACTCTGTTGCGACTGATGCCGAACGACGATACTGTTATGGGAGTGCTGGCCGTAATGCTGAAACTTCTGGAACATGACGAATGGGAAGCAAGACATGGAGCTTTGTTGGCCCTGAAGTATCTACTGGCTGTGCGCGATGATCTTCTCGACGAAATATTACCAAAAGCATTTCCCGCGGCAATGCGAGGACTCGCTGATCCGGTAGACGATGTCGGTGCTGCGGCAGCAAGTGCTCTCATACCGGTTGCCTCTTTGTTACCCAATTTTCTTGACTCCGCCCAACTCGAGGCTGTTATATTACGTCTGTGGGAGCTACTGCGCGAACAGGATGATCTAGCTGCTGCTTGCAACAGTTTCATGGGACTCTTAGCTGCTGTGCTGTCGCTACCTGCAGCACGCGCCTGCTTGGCACCGCAACCTCTGTATCAGGTAATTACAGTAAATCACTGCCATATAGTGTAATACAATTTTACTTGGAAAATTACTGATTTTGAATGCATCCACATCAAAGGTATTACCACGACTGTGGCCATTCCTCGGTCACTCGAGCTCAAGTGTGCGAAAGGCCACATTACAAACTCTCCAAACCCTAACGGGGGAGGATGAAGACCATGACGGGGACAGAAAAAAACGTTGGGGCGAAGGAGGCAGCTTTGTTCTGCAAGAGGCCCTACGACACGTGTTTCAGAGAGTGTTGATAGAGCACGTCGCGGCTATTCAAGAAGTCGCTGAACGTGTTTGGGAGAATCTGCTTGTGCATAGCGATTTAGAATTACTTCTACACGCAGCCTGTCCTTTGGTGAGCACCTGGTTGTGCTTTGCTATGCAACCGGAACACGCGCCGTTTAATCCTGCGCTATTGACTGCCGTAGTGGCGCAGCCCAACACCAGGTAGATTAAGCATAATTTTAGCGGTTCAGGGCAACACATGATTTCTCACCGTCCACTTCCTGAACTTTACTTTTACAGAGGAGCCAAAACTGGTCAGTCTGTCGGAAACGGTGATGGACAATCCGATTCTGGAAGTAACAGCAATGCCAGCGGTAGCGCAAAATCAGCTTCTGAATTTAAAGTCTATATTGGCGGCATCGAGACTGTAGCTCAAAGCACTAGACACTCTAACGTGGTGCGAGCACGCTGTATGGCTGCCAGAATGCTCGGCTTGCTTTCACGCTACGTTGTACAACCAGCACCTGGTGTCATTTACACACCCGATATACCTAGTCCCGCTCTGTGTTACGCTAAAGTTCTTCTGGCACACTTAACATCGAGATCGGCTCTTCAGCGCACTGTTGTTGGTCTTACTATGGCTCACTGGGCTGCTCTTGAGCATCCTAATCCCCCTGCGATACCAAATATTCTCAGGTAGCTTTTTTAAAATACCTAAAGAAAATACCTTAATGTTTATGAAATCGTTAAAGAGTTTCCTTCTTCTTCTAGGGACAAACTGTTAGGTTGCCTAAACGAATGTGTGTATTACGACGAAATAGCAGGATCTTTCACTAGATTATTACACGATAGCCGAGATTACATCGCTACTTTGAAACATTACAAACTACCTCTTCCCGTGGATGTCGACACAACCATCGGAGTTATGACACTCGAGCAGATAGCTACTCTGGCCGGGAAGGCAATTCCTGGTGCGTCGATTGTTAATAATTCTGGCGGAACTCCTGGAACGACTGGAGGCGCTAGTAACGGTAACCCGGTAATTGTCAAGTTAAAACCAAAGCTGATAGAAAGTCTCGAGGAACGGAGACGTGCCCTGGAAATTGGGGCAGCTGCAACGGCGGCGCAACAGCAAAGCTTACATGTGATGTCAATGGCGGCACTGGCCGGTGCCGCCACTATGCTGCACTGCCTGCCAGAATTTCCACAGCCATTGAATCCTCTGGTTAAACCATTAATGGAAGCCATCAAGCGCGAGGAAGACGAAGAGTTGCAGAAATTGGCTGCAAAACATTTAGCTCATCTTGTAGATCTCTGTGCAGATCGTCAACCCTCCCCTAATCCGAAGGTTTGCTCTCACCATTCGGAAGAACATTTATTTCGGTAGAAATGCAGTCTAACTAGTAATATTTCTTCTACAGATTGCAACAAATTTATGCACATTTTTGTGCTCGGACGTAGAATTCACCCCACGTGTACAGGCAACAAATTCCAATCCTTTCAACGGTATCCTTACTCTAAATAATCGTCAGCGTTATGTCGAAAGAGTGGCTTATAATCGTGGAGCAGGAAGTGGCGTCGGTGGTGGTAGAGGTCCCGGAAGGCCTCCAGCTACCGATATTCCTCTGGAAGAATTACTAGCCTGCGACGAACCGGAGGCTAAAGCTTGCCGAACACGTCGTCGAGGAGCAACTTTGGCTCTTACAGCTATAGGTATAACGTTATAGGTCTTCGAGGCGACCTACTTTATTCATGCCAGTGTTCTGTTACATTCTATTTGCACAACAGCTACTTTGCTGGGCGCCCAGTTGCCGACACGTCTGCCGCATCTCTGGGAGTTACTGTTTCCAACGGTATTGCGAAAGACTGGCGGGGATAAGGATGATACTTCTTGCGAGGACTGTCAGGACGAGGCAAATCAGCTAGTCTTTGGGTTGCAAGTCTTGGAAATCGTGACACCCAGTCTACATGCTAGCCTTCTGCCTCCTGCACTGGAGTGCTTGCCCAGGCTCTGTGCGCTACTGGCTCATCCCTACAAGGCTGTTAGACACATGTCTGCAAGATGCATCGCAGTACTGGCCACCCTTGAAACAGAGCAGGTACTTTTCTTTAGTCCTCACTGTGACTTTTAACAAGTCTATTGACAAAAATTTAACGTTCTTTAATCGATATCGTAGACTATGGCACACGTAGTGCGCAGTGTCATTCCACTTCTGGAGACCAGCAGTGCTAGAGATACAGACAGTTCCACGATAGCAGCGCCTGTCGACGTCGATGCTAGACGACAGGGTGCTGCGGAGGCCTTGACGTGTCTTGTGGAAAGTCTAGGTGTCAAAGTCGTACCGTACGCCGTTTTGTTCATGGTGCCGTTGTTGGGACGGATGAGTGATCAGAATCAAGCGGTGAGACTCGCGTGCAGTACCACTTTTGCAACTCTCGTGCAACTGCTGCCACTTGATCCTGGTGCGATTGGAGATCCTCCACATCTTGTGTCAGTTCATTCAATATTATTTATCTTCTAAGCATAAGTGTGATGTGAATATCGCGCGTAACGTAGTACCCGTTTTATATTAAAGTGAGGAGAAGGCACAGGAAAGACGCTTCCTAGAACAACTTCTGAATCCAAGTAGCATTCCTGACACGGAACTCACTGTTCCTGTGGCTGCCGAATTGCGGGCTTATCAACGTCAGGGCTTAAACTGGCTGGACTTTCTCAATCGGTATCAACTCCACGGTGTTCTCTGTGATGATATGGGATTAGGAAAAACTCTGCAAACCCTCTGTATCCTCGCTCTGGATCATCATCGAAATCCCCAAGCGCCAGCAAGCTTGGTAGTCTGCCCACTTACTCTGACCGGTCACTGGGTTTACGAAGCAAAGAAATTCCTGCAGAAGCGCGATCTCTCGGTGCTCCACTATTTCGGTAATCCGTTGGAACGCGAAAAATTTCGATCAAGAGTGGCGCAACATCGACTCGTAGTTACCAGCTACGACATTATTCGCAAGGATATAGAATTCTTCGAAGCTGTGCAATGGAATTATTGCGTCCTGGACGAGGGTCACGTTATTAAGAATGGAAAGACGAAGAGCGCCAAAGCTGTCAAAAGACTTCACGCGCACCATAGGCTCATCCTTTCGGGAACACCTGTCCAGAATGACGTTCTCGAACTTTGGTCCTTATTCGATTTCCTCATGCCAGGATTTCTTAGTAGTGAGAAACAGTTTGCAGCAAAATACTCACGACCCATATTGGCCTGCAGAGAACCCAAAGCAGGACCCAAGGAGCAGGAAGCTGGAGCACTTGCGATGGAAGCTCTGCACAGACAGGTATTTTTTTTTTTTGATGATGTAAACATTCCTCGCTGTGACATTCGCATTGGTTTCATTTTAAATGTGCGCAGGTATTACCTTTCTTACTGAGACGCAACAAGGAAGATGTATTACAAGATCTACCACCGAAAATTACTCAAGATTATTACTGCGATCTGTCACCGCTGCAGCGTCGTCTGTACGAAGATTTTCGTACGCGACATTCGGCTGCTCTTCAGCCACTATACTCTTCGTCCACTACGTCCACGCCATCCTCTACGAGTAATCCGCGAAGAGGTCACGTCTTTGAGGCCTTGCGATACCTACGTAACGTATGCAATCATCCTAAGCTGGTACTCAGTCCGCGTCATCCCCAATATCAGCAGGTCAGTACATAGAATATCTCAAATGTAGAACGAGTCACGCGTCAAATCAATTAACCCCAACGATTCACGCTAATCTGTTGGGCACGTTAGGTATGTGCTCTCCTGAAGCAGCAGCAAAGCACATTGGCAAACATAGAGCACGGTGCGAAGCTGCCCGCTCTCAAGCAGCTTTTGCTGGACTGTGGAATCGGCCAACCACAGCCGCAACAACAGTTAAACAAAAATTCGACTTCTGCCGTTGTTGGGACCGATGGCCAACAGCAGCAGCAGCAACTAGTGAGCCAGCATCGTGCTCTGATATTCTGCCAGCTAAAGGCGATGCTGGACATCGTGGAAAACGATCTGCTGCGTACTCATTTACCGACAGTGACTTACCTTCGACTGGACGGAAGCATACCGTCGACACAGAGACACTCGGTCGTTGCACGCTTCAACGCCGATCCATCTATAGACGTTTTGCTGCTGACCACTCAGGTCGGTGGTTTGGGTTTGAATCTAACAGGAGCCGATACTGTCATATTCGTTGAGCACGACTGGAATCCGATGAAGGATCTACAGGCAATGGACAGAGCTCATCGTATCGGCCAGAAGAAGGTAGTGAATGTCTATCGCCTTATAACGAGATCTACTGTCGAGGAGAAGATTATGGGATTGCAAAAGTTCAAACTTCTCACCGCAAATACCGTAATTTCTACTGAAAATGCTTCTTTGGAGACTATGGGCACTGAACAGGTAAATACAGCGATGGCGTCATACAACCACCGTAAAACGTCTAGATATCGTTCAGAGACTTTAACTTTGAAACATTGTTTTAGCTATTCGACCTGTTCTCCTTGGACAATGGAAAGAAAACGGAGTGTCAAGAGGATGCTGGTTCGCAAAAAGTCGCCGGGGTTTCCGGTGTAAATCGCTCCGTACTTGAAATCCTGCCAGAACTTTGGGAGCAGCAGCAATATGACGATGAGTACGACTTAGATTCGTTCTTGTTGACGTTGAAGGCTGATGCTTAATAAGATTAAAATTCCCTAAGGCGTATAGAGTCTTCGAACCGTTGTAAATTAAGATTAATGATTTATTTAAGATTATAAGCACACTCAAAAGATTTTCCGGGAATGAAATATTCTCTGTGCGGGAAAGGAACGGTTTTGTCCATGTTGTACAGCGGAGATTCATCTGTAGTGGATTTTTTTGAGAAAAAAGAATGAAAGTTCACATTGACAAGGACTTTAAAGATGGAAAGTAAGAAAAATGCAAAAAAGACATGTATATCGTATCGAAAAAAGACTCAAAGTTAAGTAGATTGTATGGTGTAACGATAAGTACCACATAAGCGAGTTTTCTCTTTTTTTTTTCTTTATTTATAACTTATAAAAAATTATGATACAATTACAATTCCGTACTTGTACCAACAAAACTACTGCGGTGCGTGGTTGTTTGATATCTACCGATCGCGAGCAATTTGGAAATTGACCGATTGATTGGCAGGATGCCGATTAAGAGAAAGAGAGAAGCGATTCGCTTCACCAAAGTGAAGACGACAGCGTCTCTTCTCTAACATCAATGTTTATCGGAATAAATTCGGGGATCCACCAGTCGGGACATCTGCAGGCTCACAAGGAGATTGGCTGGCCGATTCTCTGGCTACTGGATACTCCTCGGACAATAAGTGTTTTCTTCGGCTAAAGTATTCTTATGCCCATATTTACAATTTTGCTTTGTGCTTGGGGTCCAAATTGCTGGCGGCAAATATATTGTGTGGATCTAAATGAGCTTTAGTCGCTCGGTAAAGACTAACGCCAAGTGCACCAACGGCTTCCGGATAGAAGCGCGCGCGCATCTTGCCCACTCCGTGATGATGAGACAAGGAACCACCGTTAGCCAGAATTTCCTCACGGGCCGCCTCTTCGATGGCTTCGTAGGCTCCTACAGGATCTCGAAGACCCTTATAATTGAAGGCCATGTAAAAGTAGATGCAACAGCCGGCGTCATATGTCTGAGTGACTCGACAAGAAATCAAATGTTTATGAATTCCATGAGCTTCGCAATCCCGAGCGACTCGAGCTTTGACGTTACGGCACAACGCGTAAGCTCGGTCCCACGAAACGGACGTTTCAAAAGATTCCGATAAGACACCGTATTCAAGACCCAGATCGCGTATATATGCGATGACGAAAGTTAAGGTGTAGCCGCGCTCGCCATTGGTCTCGCCGGCGGGAATCCCGCCGAACTTTTGAGCGGCCTCGTAAATCTTGCGTTCCTGGACTGCCACATCCACCTCCGTCGGACCCTCGAAAAGCAGCGTCGCGACACATATATTGTCCCATTGAAAACCTTTAATTCTGGTAACATAGGCTTGCTTCAGTCCTTGCAGAATTGAACTACCCCAGCCAGCTTCTGGTCGCAGAGCTTGGCCGAATTTGAACTGCTCGTTGTCCATAAGACGAATACTGGCTGGCTGACATCGTAGTCTCGCTACCTGCGAAAATAAAGAAAATAATTAACATGTTTTCCATTGCTTTCATTTTGCAGCAGTTGATCGTTTAGAGTCTGCATTGCGTATGTGTTAAATATGGCGGGTAGAAATACCTCTCGCATGGCTCGCACGCCGCTCTGGAAGTCAGGAAAGACGACGCTACCGTATTTGATGACTTTTGGAGTTGGTCGGACTTTTAGAACAACCTGAGTAACGACGCCCAGAGTACCTTCGCTGCCGAGGATCATGTGATCGAAATCTGGACCACAGGAGACACGTGGAACTTGAGCGCCCTTTTCCAAAGTGAGCACAGAATCCTCCACTCGACCCGTCACCATTCTCACTCTGACTATCAGATCTTCAATATTTCCATAAGTGTTCTTCTTCATGCCACTTGCTCTCGTAGCGACCCATCCACCCAAACTGTTTTTTTTTTTTTTACAAATTTTCATATTATTGGTATCTTCTAAGAGGATAATATGCTGCAGGCATTCTTTAACAAGGATTAGATTTACCTAGAAAATTCATAAGAATCCGGCTCGTGGCCAGTCGTCAAACCTCGCAACCGAAGTTCTCGCTCTACGTCTTGACCTATAATTCCCGCCTCAAAACAAGCAACCAGGTTCTCTCTGTCGATCCAGAGTATCCGATTCATCTGCGAGGTGTCCAATGAAATAATTGTTCTCCGTTCCTGCGCGGGACAATTGGCTGCCCCGCTGACACTCGTGCCACCGCCAAACGGAATGCAAGCCGCTCCGAACTCCACACATGCTTTCACTATCCTTTCAACGTCCTCGTGTGATTCTACGGACGAAAGCAAGTCGTTAATCATCCTGCTATCGCTATCGCATCAATGTCGAGGGAATCCCGTAAGCAACGTACTGGGCCAGAGAACCAAGTCAGGTATTCGCTGAAAGCATCCCTTCCTCAGGACGAAGATTTCACGCAGCGTATGTCCGTGGGCTCTGATAAGGCGGTCGAGGCCGTTCGTTGAATATTCAATTCCAAGTTTCTTAACGGCCTCGAGCAATTCCGGCGAAAGAATTGGTTCCGGAAAGTTAGTGGGCAAGGGCTGGGCCTCGTCTCTTACAGACAAGTCGACGTCAAAAACTTCTTGGACCCATCGCGTGAAGTATGGTAATTCTCGACTGCCAATTGGGTACCTGGAAGATAGGAAAAAAGTTTTATCGTTATAGTCGTGACGTTAAACGTAATTGAACGTTATTATAACGTATCGCCAGAACGCTAACTATTGACGCAATTATTACCTGCCAGTTTTTTAACTATCTTATCTTTCTTATCTCCTTAAATCGACACGTGCGAGATACTAGTAATCCAACGAACTGGGTAAACTGAAAACTTGTCATTTAGTTTATGTGGATGCTGAAAGTCGTTGATATTTTTCCTTAAAACTGGATTATCAATGAAGTTTCGCGAACGGCAGCTTAACAATTATTCCGACCGCGTTAAAGAATACCGGATGGATATGTGAATATTTAAAATGTTAATCAGATACAAATGACATACAGAGTTATTAATACATAGCAATTAATAACCCTCTGACCGATTACTAAGAAGAAGAAATACTTAAAATGGAATGCATGGGCACGTATGAGTCTAACGAATATGAATAGGCTCATTGCCTTTCGTCTTAACGTAAGAGAAGATGATAATTTTCTTTGGTGAATGTTTACTAATTTCATAAAATATTTACACAAAAAATAACTGGTTTGCCTTCGCACCACCAAGCTTCGGCTGACCTCAGCTGAACAAATATTAGCCAGCAGCTTTAGAAGCAAAAGTTCCTTTGTGACGTCTTGCCATTTTCATAAGTCCTTTCGTGTACGAACCTTTTCGACCTGACACACTTATGCCTAGGGCCAAAGTCCAAAAGGAGGAACTGTCCAAAACCAATTGGATTATTCCAATGGATTACAAGGAAGCGTCGTGATGGAATGTCGTCTTTTACTTATTCAAAGATGGGGGCATCTTCCTAACTCACCTGGTACCAGTAAACGCTATGATACCCTTCTCATTGACACGAAATTGAGAGTCCTTGTAGCCCCAGCCATTCCACTTGAGCAGCTCTTGCCTTGAAAAGATCGATAAAAACAATTGTCAAGTAAAAATGCAGTGCGCTTTATTTTCACAGCGTCCATTAAGGTCTATCTTCTTAGTGAGCGCAGCGATTTAAATAGAGAATAATGCAAGCTGAATTGGCGCCATGGGCGATCGACCGTATCACGTGACTGATAATTATAACCAATCAATCTGACTCTCCATTTTTCTGAAAGAAGCGCACATAGCTAAGAATATAAATGCAAAAATGAACGACGTTTCGAGACGAACGTGACATGTTCGTTACTTGAAAAAGGAAGACTCTCCTGTTGATAATGTGATGACGATGCATCGATTCCCATTGGGGAGTCGCACGTGAGAGTCTGATCGATCGGTTTCCTAGACTTGCAACGTGTAAAAGATTCTGGAATAAGGAACACCGAAGAGCAGAGACGTCGTGAGTCATTGCTCAATCGTAATCGCGAGCTAGAGGCGTGGCTACACTCAATCTAGATTGCAGTTCGCAACTTCTCTATCTTAATAATTATAATTAATATAGGGATAATAGGGCGCGTTTCGACTGAGCGAACATCTATGAGGGCATCTTCATGGACTGACCTGATTTTCGGAATGGCACTCTCGAAGTTGATCGACTCGTTACCGCTCATCGTCCTGTCGCCACTCGACAATCTCGGTACCGGCTTCCTTAGCACCTCTTCTCTCGGCGAAGAGCCTAACCTTTTGAGCGCTTGCTGGAATTGTCGTGCAACTGCGACTGCGGTACGGCAGTCGGCACGCTGTGTTGACTATCAGCACGCACCGACAAACCAAATTTAAATCGATAAAGCCCCCGCCCAATAGAGTTCCGCCTACCGCCGAGGCGTCGAGATCTAACCTGCTGTCCGAGCTAACCAATCCGCTTCTTACTAGACTTTGTTCAGGACAAATCGCCTCTTTCACGCTCATTCTTCCCGGCGGCACTTTCCTCGTTCTACGTCTGTAACAGTCTGCACTTTTCCACATAGCTCTGCGTGATTCTGCACTCGCTACTTTTCTACTGCTTCCACGAGGCCCATGAGGACTACGGGGCGCTACGAAGCTCATGACATGTGCTCGATTTTAGGCGATGCTAACTGTGATAAGTGGCGTTTCGACAATACGGAACGCGCGGGCAATTCAAACCTTTATATTTAACGAAACTATCGAGCACTCGTTAGCTTTGGTAGAAAGAATTTGAAGTAATGAACAAGCATTCTCGAGACTCCAAGAGTACTTCTGGGATTACACTGGATCACACTCGTGCACACTCATCGTAAAAAGGATCCGAGGGGTCTTTCAGTTTCATTCGGAATGTTATCACGTTATATCACAGTACCAATATATTACACATCATTTCTTGCTTTTCACGTGTGAAAAGCTAATTTACCTGTGTTAAATACTAATAGTATTCTCATCCTTAACCCACATTTCCATGTTACCTGACATTAACCGACATAACCAAACCTCACTGGACGTAGAACCACATGACACGTGGAAACAAGACACACGAAAGTATGGCGGCAAAGGTTAAGGGTGTCCCAAGAAAGCTTGACGTTAATCGAACACCAGGACAGCCCAAGAGACGGAAAAAGATTACTCTCGTGTTTGACGAGGAGAAAAGACGGTAAGGGAATCATCACTGCACTGAGGCATGATCGGTTACTTCTACAAAAAAGTATGTCCCTCACACGCTTCTTTGCTTGGCATTTTCCTTTCGCAGAGAATTCCTTGGAGGATTTCACAAACGGAAGGTGCAGCGGCAGAAAAAAGCTCAAGAAGAACTGCAGCGACAATTAAAAGAAGAAAAAAAGAAAATTAAACAAGACGTAAGTTAACGTTCATACTTTTTAAATATTCTTTACTGAAACATCTAACAACGTTGAAATAATTTTCTTCTCTAGGCCCGAGAACGATACAAGAAATTATTATCGCGACGAGATATACCGGAATTAGAGGAATTGTTATCGAAAGAGGAGTACGAGGTCGAAGGCCGTACGGTCAGCATTTTGGAGGTGAACGTCGCCGATTTGTCGCAAAAAGCAAATTGGATAGGTCAAAACAAAGTTACTTATGAGGGCGACGAAGATACAGAGAAGCAGAACGAGGAACAAGCAGATGAAGATGGAGATGAGACGATCGCCGGTATGGAATTAACTGTGGAACCAAAGCAAAAAAGTAAAGGAGCACAAGCACCATCCAGTATGGATTTTGGCACGAAAAAAGAAGTTAAACGTGCGGTAAAGCGTGCCGCTTTAAAGCAAGTACAAAAAAGTAAAGCCTTTAAAGTGAAGCAAAGATTAGAACGTCAAAAAAATAAGAAGCAGTCGATGCAGCAGAAGAGGCGGAATGAGAAGATAATGAAAAAACGTGAAGGGCAATCAAGAAAAAAGAATTATTGAAGATTTATGGTTAATACATCTTTTACGTTTTACATTAATAAGACTTTTATATTTTAAGACAAAAAGAAATATATTTGTCATGTCTATGTTTTGGCTGTAGAATTCTCTCTTGCATAAGGACACAGATCTTTGTTCGAGCACTTGTTGCATTTAGGAAATCTCGGTAGACAGATTTCTTGACCGAATCCAACTAGTAAATGATTTATTTCGCTCCAAAGATGGTGTGGAAGCCATTCTTCCAAACTCATTCTTGTTTCTTCCGGAGATTTTGTTGGCTCTTTAACCCATTGTAAGCGATTACATATACGGTGTACATGCGTATCCACACCAATACCTGACACTTTACCCCAAGCAATTTGCATACATATGTGTCCCATCTTCGGTCCTACACCAGGCAACTCACAAAGTTCCTTTATTGTTTCAGGAATATCTCCCTGATAACGTTTAATTAAAATTTCAGAAGTTTTCTTAATGTACTCAACCTTGCGCTGAAAAAATAATCATTTAATATTCATTCAATTTTGGATACAGGGTAACGTATTACCTTCCAGAAGCCAACAGGGTATATGAGTTTCCCCAGGACATCGTTCGGAGTAGCTGCAATTTCTGATGGTGTACACCCGTAGGCTTTAAGCCTCTCCATCGCTGCATGCGTTACTTGATCCTTTGTCTGACTACTTAGCATCAAGGCAATTAAGCATTGATATCTATTAACTGATGCACTGGCATTAGGATCAGCACACTTGTGGCAGCCCATTTCATCGACTGGTGCTGTTTGACCCTTTCGCATATCTTTAATGTTCTGTAGCGTAAGCATCCATTCATCAGGTACCCACTCAGTTTTTCTCTCCTTGACATCATGCTTGTTATTCTTTGCATTCAAAATTGTCGGTACATTTAGTTTCCCGTCACTTCCGTCCAAGACTTTCAACACTTTGGACTTTGCAGTCTTCAGACTCGTCATATCGGACTCATCAATTTTTGCATCATTTGCATCAACTACTGCTGGTATCTTGACCTTCTCATCCATGACGGTTTCTATATCCGACTCTTCATATCTAATTTTGACAGGAGTCCGCTTCTTTGCTTTAGACTTAATTGGCGATAAATTATCATCCTTAAAATAATGTGAAGTATTGGATGAAGATGGATCGGCATC
Organism: Calameuta pygmaea; assembly: GCA_031762395.1. Lineage (NCBI taxonomy): Eukaryota > Metazoa > Arthropoda > Insecta > Hymenoptera > Cephidae > Calameuta > Calameuta pygmaea. Next base: position 1,652,172 of record JASANN010000246.1, read on the forward strand.
AGCTACCTTCTTCTGACTTCTTAAACTTCTTAAACACTTCGAAGATGTCAATACATTCAGTTTCAATCGTTTGCTCATCCTGAATGATTCATTCGATTTAATTGACAGGAACTACCTAACCTAGACGTAACTTCTTCCCGCTTTCTCTTGTAAACACGGTACTGAAATGCCAATGCCGTATCCATATATGTATGTATGTATATATTGCGCAGCTTCGACAATTTGAAGCCGCCTCGTCCTGTTGTCTGCATCAGCCAAGAGCGATTACTGCAATACGAGCGGGAATACAGGGAGGATAAGATATAATAGAGTAAACAATTAATCTAATTAGCATTTTCTTTTATAAGGATCGTCGCCGTTCGAGAAAGGCCCGAACGATGAAAACGTTTTAATATGTAATTCAAAAATGCATTCGACGTGACTGATAAGAAATGCAAAAGCATTTAAAAATATTTGATAGATTATAATTAAAACAATAGTATGCACAGAACATGAAAACCTTCAATGTATTCTTTCAGTCGTTTATTTGTTTTGCGTATACGTACTTACTTAAAATACGGTACATGTCCGAACAAACGTACAGTTCTTCATATTAGCGCTAAATACATGATTTATGTGGTAAGTTTTCTTTACCTAATGGTATGTCAATAACGATGGACGGAGTGGACATTGGATGCAAACTCGAGGAAAGAAATTTGCATAGTGTTTGGGTGACGGGGGACCGGGGGACGGGGGGGCAGGATTTAAAAGGCTGAGGTCTGCCGGGGCACTAAGTGTTCTGGTTTTATCACTACGCGAATTCCGAATCATTATGCGGTACGAAATACCGACATGACTGGCCTACCAAGTAAGCAGAATTCTAATGCCTGATATAAGTAATCTTGAATCTACGAATTCGGTACTAGGTGCAAAATCGTGAGACTGCCCCGAGACGAGGTTGATTGTAGGCGAAGAAAATGAAAATGGAACTAAAAATAAAAACGTCAATGATTACAAAATCCATACGGATGGACGAACAGAAGAGCGAGGAATGATTGGCAAGTGGAGAAACACAATCTTTCTCCACCCAAGAGGACCAGCAACTCGTATGGATGCCAAATTAAGCAAAGTCCACCCTTCGCTGCACTATAGTACTCAGAGATCTGTTAGTGTTTCGTACTCATCCTGGAATCTGGTTAGCGATGGCGTTGCCACCACCTGATGATCCAACGGGCGCAGCCGATTCTTGCATAAGAGTGCGCGTCTCTTCCTCCTGATCAGAAAGTGGTATCGCCGGTGTCTCGTGCGCGTTCACCTGTTGACTCGGCAGCTCCGTGAGTACAGGCCCGTACTGCGAAGTGGAACCCACCAGCAAGTCAGTCGATGGATTCAAACCGCCCAACATCTTTCCTCGTAGCAACGCGTACATAAGGTAAAAAAGGAACCAACGAACGAAACAGAAGATGGTTCGGTAAGGTCGAACGAAGCAAGATTTTAACGACGGGTGAGTACCCGAGCCTACGCACCTGTCCGCTGCCACCTGAGAGGCCGCTGCGTGGTGATTTGCTGGGTCGGAAAAATCTGAGCCATGCCCAAGCGCAGCCTGCAAGAACTCCAACCAACATAACTGCCGCACCTGCTGCAATGGAACCTCTCGAGCCATTATCACCGCGCTCTCCCGTTACACCAGAGTCTGCTTCAGATGTGTTAGCTTCAGGCACCTGATAGAAAATAAAGTGATAAAATTTACCTCCAAAGCAGATTCTGTACTACGATGTACCATAAAATATATAACTTATACAATAAATACCTTGTGCGCGTTCTCCACTGAGACCAGATTGACAAGCATAGTCGTGAGTCCAGACACAAGCGCCACTAGGGCGATGAGCACCAGAGCCCATTCAAGCCACTTCCTGGAGCTGACTTTATTTCTAGAAAATATCCCCAGGAAGCCGCCAACGACTCGGCCACCGCCACCACCGCCATCGCCACCCGTATCATATGTATATCCTACAGTGGTAGGTTGATAAACAGCTCCGCTGTCTGTCATATCTTGCCTGGTAATATACGTAGCTTTTCCTCTTACTTTCTCACTGTGCCTTGATCGTGAATATCACGCTTTATACTACCATTGAAATACACTACATCCCCAAAAGAATCGTCACTGCGTTCCGTAGAGTAGCGCTTTTCACCAGCAACCAGTTTGATAGCCGGTAACTGTGAACTATGTGCTGTTCGCTCTGCTCAAGTGTCGTTGAATTTTTCAGAAGTGACACTACTTTACGTTCTTTGATATGACGTGTGCTTTTATCTCCTGATACGGATTGGTATGACTCCGCAGCAGCCCACACTTTCTGCACCCTGCTCTGCTCAACACTGCTGCACAATCGCTTGAGGCAGTGCACTCCGATACTACATACATAAAAGGTGTTTAACGTGTGCGTGCGACGTCCTCGGCTAGTTCCTGGTACGGCCGACAGGCAGGGACAGCAGTACTCGGGCCAGTCCGCGACACGTCACAGGTTGACCAACACATTCGCTGTCAAGTTCCCGTAGTAGCCCTGCGATGGCGACACGTGCACTTTCTGCTTGGACGGATTTTTGTTGGCATCGACGTGCCACCTCCAGAGATGAGTAGGGAAATGCACAACGCCACGATTTTAGATGATACCAAAATCCTGGCGCTAAATCGTAGCTGCGAGTCTGGAAGCAGGATTTCGTGATCATCGCCTCCGTCGACAATGCGAATTCCGTCGTAGCCGAGCGAAACGTGAACACGAGCCTGAAGCTGGCGGGCAGAGGTTCTCCACTACTTCACTGCTGGTTCCCAAAGCAACCCTTCGAACGAGAGCAGGAACTACAGAACTTCTCCAGCACTATTGAAAAAGCCTATTCTTGAAACATTTTTGAGACATTTTTAAGAAAGTGCGGTACCAACTTGACATCATGTAGGACCTTAATATTTGAAAATTGTTTCATAAATAGATAAAAAGAAATAAGAAGAAGAAGGAATAAGAGAAAAAGAAAAAAATTAGTTGCATAGAAATATTGAAAATTCGAAAAA